>JAMZAV010002452.1:0-58944 GCA_024449915.1 Sweltsa coloradensis | reverse complement strand
AACCCCCAAAAATTCTTTGCAATCGGAGATCGGTTAGCCGGAATCGTTTTAAAACAGACACACAAAAATAAAATAAAAAAAAAAAGAAGAGAAAAAAAAAAAACAAAATTCCCGGATTTTTTTCAGTGTAGTGAAAGGAATCTTCGCTTCGCTCGCTTCGCTCGTACGCTCGCTACGCTCATCCAATGAAAAATGATTGATGCAGTCTATGAATGATTCATGGGTGATGAGGAGATTTACACTATATTACAATAATTTATAAACCTTAGTTTTGTTCATCATGTCCAAAACACAAGGGCTAAATTGGGATGACCATGAGCCCAAAAATGACAAAAAAAACATATCTGAACTTTAAGAAATGAATCATTCAAAAAAAACGCTACAACTGAGATGTTTCAAACGTGGAATACATTTTGATATCTCTCATTCTTTATCATTTTTGGGAATATGGAAAGCAAAATTGGGTAACGGGTCCCGGAGAAAATCAAACTTCTCAAAAGTAGGTAGTTCCGTACTCTTATGTATACTACGCTCTGCTGAGACAACGGTTCATCTTAGCACTTTGAAACTTGGGCCACACTCAGATGTACCTCATATAACCAAAACCGTGCAATTGGGACCGGGGGAAAATCAAAATCAAAACGCGTAATTACTCAGGCGAAGTAATTTGTACAAGCTGAAATTAAACATGCTCTTAACCATTATAAATATCTAGTGCTTAAAACACAAGGGGTATCTTTGGGGGGCCGTGGCCAAAAAATGTCAAAAACCAACTTTGAACTTAACAAATTAATCATTCAAAGTCCATCATTCACACCATGATAGCAAACGAACAACAAAAAGATGTAAAAATCCAACCAAATACAAAAATTTGTAAAAAAAAAAACGGCAGCCAAGCTTCCTTTCAAAATTGTCTTTGGCTGTGAATGCTGTGAGATATAGAAGTGAGCCAAGTTTTTTATTCTTTTCCCTAGTTTCGCTTTGAAAATAAGTAAGATCATTTCGCTGTTGTCGAGCGCCCAGCCAACGATTTTTGTAGTAAAAAAGTAAAATTTATATACTCGAAATCATAAAAAATGGCTTGGCCATTGAATTTGTTCATGGCCAAAAATTTTGTTTGTGATTTCGATTTTTTTAAAAAATTTACTTTTTTACCACAAAAATCGTTGGCTTGGCACTCGTCAACAGGCGAAATGATCTTACTTTTTTTCAAAGCGAAACTAGGGAGAAAGAATAAAAAGCTTGGCTCAACTTCTATATCTCACAGCATTCACAGCCGAAGACTTTTGAAGGAAAGTTTCGGCAGCCGTTTTTTTTTTTTTTTACAAATTTTGTATTTGGTTGGATAGATATTTCATCTAGTTGAATAAAACTAAGATGCTGTGGATTATTTGATCGACGCGGGATAAGAAAATACGTAAACAGATGGCGGACATTTTAAATTTTGCGTCTATGTGTAAACGAGAAAAGTTGTCATAACTCTCATAAAACAAATCAAAAAACCGTCCCGGGCCTAGGCCCAGATGTAGAAAATTATTTATAATACAACAGTGTAGGCCTAAAGTTCCATTAGGCTATAGGACTACATTCAATTAATGCTAACATAACACGTTTGACAAGCCCTAGGCCTCTCCTAGGCAACCCTAGACCTGCACGACCTTGTTCAGACACACATCCCGCACAAATAACTAGTTTGATTCCCAAAAAGCCTAATGCAGATAAACAATAGTATGATAGTCCACCAACTTGAATTATTGCTTTATTCAGAAATTGGAGTAACTGAGAGATTTGCGGAAGAAAAACTGTTTTTCTTCAATAATACCGAGAAATCGCCATCTTGTGGTTTTGGTTTTACACCGCTTGTTAACACAAAGGCTGCTAAATTTAAATGTACGATACATTTAGATGGCGGTTGGTTTTTCCCTGATCATGATGGGTCCAACATCCACGCTCCCCACGGCCATACTGTGTGTCTAGCGCTTAGCTTATATTACGTCATTGTTCCAGCCGGACTACATCAACAACAATACGCACCACCATATAGATGTTGTTAAAGGTGAATATTATCAATGTCCAGACAAATGTGATCAAACCAATGATATTTAACATTTTATAGTAGGCTTTATAGATTATGTTGTAAAAAAATTTTTTGGGGTAATTGCCCCTTTGAGACATTTTAAATTTGAAGGTGAATTAAGCAGTCTTTTTTTCTTTCCGAATTTAGCTTTACAAAATAACTTATCTTTCTCTATTAATTTAACATAGGCTATAACGTTTTTAGTTCTAACAACTGAGTTAAAATGGAGACAATAATTGAAACTTGTAACATATGAATGTAAACAAGAATGCGCCCCTCTAGCCTAGGGGATGTGCCTTGAGGGGCGGTAAAAACACGTACTGGTCAAAACCAGCCACAGGCTGGGAAGCGAAAGGGGGAAGGGATGGTTCTTACGTCGTGGTCGTCAATGTCTTTGTCATCGTTCGTGTTGTCATTGACTCCGTCGTCATTGAGGTCGTCAAGAGAAGGTGGAGAGGTTCCCGACGACGACCGCCAGAGTTCACCTCTAATTTCGGGACATAAGGTACTACCTGCTCTAAGGGTACTACCCTACTTACTAGCTGATGTTTTCGAGATGACTTTACCTCTTTCCTTGCCTTTGTCGATACCCGAGCCCAGACGGGAGCAGATGATGTAGACAATATATTTTGTTTATTAGATTAAGGGCGCGTTAACTCTTTGGTAATAATACACTACTATAGCCTAGAGGATATGGGGGGGGGGAGACGTCCATGGTGGTCGAACAGCCACGGGTTGTTAGAGGAAAGGGGGTTTTTTCCCCTAGCATTCGTCATCGTCTTTGTCATCGTTCGTGTCGTCTTGGTCTGGTTGTGGTTTTGGTTGGGAATGGTTTTGTTTGAGAAAAAAATACTTTTTGTTTGTTATTTGTCAGGCAGTGAAAATGCAGTGTCCAAAGTGTATCGAAACTTGCACGTTCAAGGTAGGTACCCTCAAATTCCGTTTGGAGATTTGAGTAAACCTTGCAAATTTTATACGTTCTCTGTACTATGTTTTCCATAGTATTGCCCAGATGATAGACTGCAGCTACACTGCGATATATGCATTCAAAACATTTTCAAAATACAATCCAGAAATTACCAAATCTTTCCCGACCAGGGGATTGAATCCAGGTCTCCCCCATTTCGGATATAAGGGCGCCTGAGCCAACTAGACTAAGAAAAACGTCAAAGTCGTTGTTAGAAAGTCATGTTTTGAGTACCGGGAGCATTTGTTTTTAAGTTTGATTATATTGGTATGAATAATAAGGTTTTTAAGTTTAGTTATATGCGCGTCAACTTTAAGGCCACAATGCCCCCACTCTTTTCTATGATAAGCTAGAAAGGAAAAACCAACGCTGTCTAGATCAAGTCTTATGTTTTGGGGTAGAAAAAGGAATGATACTGGGTACTCAACACATGGCTCACTCACTCGTCTATTAACGACTTTGGCAGTTTCCTAGTTAGTGAATGTGAATGCAAGGGATGAGTCTTGTTAAACACAGCCCATGGACATTTCTAAAGGTCCCTGATTCACGAGGTCTAAAGTTCGACTCCCGCCACCGTAAAGACTCACTGAAATATTGTCAAGGTGTTTATAGCTAGTTAATATGAATGCAAGGGATGAGTCTTGTTAAACACAGCCCCTGGACATTCCTAAAGGTTTCATTACGCGCGAGACCCTGGCTCACGAGGTCTCAGGTTCGACTCCCGCCTTCACTATGACCTCCGCGAGAATCGAAACCAGGAGCCTATTTACTTACGTGATAGAAACCTAGTCCGGCGACAGAGACGACTTAGATATTGAACACAGGGATATTTGCAGATCTGGGGAGTAACGTAACGGAAGCAACTCTGACGAAATTACTGTTTTTAATTACTTCACATCATTTTGTTTATTTAGTTTTGTCTGTCATGAAGCAGGAAGTAGCCACTAGACGAGCACACCTTTATTCACCATCAAGTGAGGGGTACACTGTCCCTCTTAGGTGATGTAGATACAGGTCTGTAAAGTACTCACATGCATAGTTTTTAAAACAAGGCAGCAAACCGTATAAAATACGTGATGTCATGTTAATAAGAAGCATTTATAATTATTGTTGCTGTGACCTCTGGAACAGTTCATATTCGTGATTGCAAAAACACTCGAGGCTCCCAATCAGTCTTATCACTGACACTTTGACCTCTGAGCTGTTGACCTCACGCCACCCAGGGCTTTCATCTTGAGACGAACTTTGCATCTGAGTCGACTCGGCGAGTTTGGATTGGCCTAATAACATCACGTGGTGCCTGGTCCGTGGGTGTTTGCTATTGGACGACGGCCATCATGTTTGTCTCTTGCTTCCAAGTCCACTGACGTGGTGTTTCTCACAACTGGTTTTATAAAGCGACGCCCATATCTAACCCATCATTATTATTATTAGTAGGGGAGCATAGGTAATTCCGTGGCCGAAACGGTGAAAGAGCTATGTATGTGGTATCAATCGATTCGTTTTGATCCATAGATAAACAATTTCGATGGTGAGAGTCTTGATTTTTTGGCTGAGACCGGCCATATCTAAAACAAGATGGCCGCCGCTTTCGAATTTTAAACTAGCGTATCTTCGTAAATATTTGACCGATTTCAATTTCAAAGGTACCATTCGAAAGGTAAATGACAAAAATTTAAATAAATGTTTACAAATTTTCACGAAAATCCAATATGTTTGAGGTTATGTTACAAAAACTTTAACTGTTTACTTTACACTTTCTCGTTATGGAACGATATTTACTAGGTTAAAAGGTTTTACATTTTCTCAAGTTGCATTTTTGGTGGATTATTTATTTGTGTTTTTAATGAATCCATGCATTTAATTTTCTGACAATTATAGCCTGAGTTTATTTAATTGAAGCGATGGCATGTGTAGATGAATTTATGCTACTACTGTGTGATCTTTATGTTTCATTACATTTTGTCGAGACACAAGTGGTGAAACAATTAGATATTTGGTATCAATCGATTCGTTATGAACCGAACTTAAACAATTTTGATTAAGTTAATTTCGATTTTTTACTGAGACCTTCCCTGGGCAAAAACAAGATGGCCGCCGTCATTGAACATTTAACTAAAATATCTTTGAAAGTATTTCGCCGATTTCAATTGTAAAGGTACCGTTGAAAAGGTAATAAAAAGAGCTACAAACGATATACCAACAATTTTCCAGAAAGTTTATTTTTTTTGAGGTTATGTTTGGTTTGAATTTTTAGTAATTTTAACGATTTTTTCAGAGCACAATAGGTGAAACAACTATGTATGGGGTATCAATCGATTCGTTATGAACCGTGATTTAACAATTTTGATGGGAAAAATTTAGATTTTTTACTGAGCCCTTCCCATGGCAAAAAACAAGATGGCCGCCGCCAATGAACCTTTT
The DNA here is from genome assembly GCA_024449915.1 of Sweltsa coloradensis. NCBI lineage: Eukaryota > Metazoa > Arthropoda > Insecta > Plecoptera > Chloroperlidae > Sweltsa > Sweltsa coloradensis. Next base: position 53,476 of record JAMZAV010002452.1, on the reverse strand, counting down.
GACTCGCATATCATTTAAAGTATATACCCGATTTTTAATTCACGTATACCGTTGAAAAGGTAATTAAATGACGAATAAACTATCTATTTACCATTTTGTTCAAACTTTAATATTTACGGAGGTTATGTTACAAAAACTTAAATTATTTACCACACTCGTCATCGTTATGGATCTTATGGCGCATATATCTACATGACCAAAACAGTTTTTGAATGAATTTGGCTTGTTTATCCGTAGCATATCTCTTTATGTATTCAATGAGTCTTTACATTTTATGTTGTGACAAAACTGACGAATTAGATGTTAGCAGTAGCTAACATCCTTAAAGTGATTTTGAGCATGTTTCAAGCCATTTTTTCACCAAGAAGGAATGGTCGTACCCCAATAAAATTTGGCATGTGTTGTCAGGTACCTAAATCCCCTCGATTGTGATAGTTTTCAAGTTCACATCACGTTTCATGACGGCAGGGTGACACCTCGAAAGCACCCCAACTCTGCTTGCTGTATAAGGTGCCTGAGTGTGTAGCGCACCGCGGCTTGGCTGCGGCGCCCTAACGGTTTGGTTTATTTGGATTAAGGACGCGTCAACCGTTAGGTCATAATGCACCACTCTAGTCTAAGGGGGGTGGGGGAGGAGGGGCCCATGCTGGTCAGAACCAGCCACGGTTAAGGGGAGGAAGGGGGGTTTCTCACGTCGCGGTCGTCATCGTCTTTGTCATCGTTCGTTGTGTCATTGTCATCGTCGCCGGGGGGTCGTCAAGGGAAGGGGGCAAGGTCCCCGTCGACGATTGCCAGAGCTCGCCTCTAGGTTCGGGGAGTAATATACTCCCCGCTTACTAGCTGATGTTTGCGAGGTGGTCCTTTACTCTTGAATCGCCTTTTACGAATAGCAGAGTCATGCTCTGGGCCAATTCTATCCCGGGCCCCGACGGGGCTCTTTTGAAAGAAAATTACTGTGGAAGTAAGAGGGAGATGGGGATTTTTATTCTGGTTTATTTAGCTTAAGGGCGTGTCAACCGTTAGGTCATAATGCACCACTGTAGCTCAAGGGGGGGTGGAGAGGAGGAGCCTATGCCGGTCAGAACCATCCACGGGTAATAGGAGGAAGGGGGTGGAAGGAAGTTTTCTCACGTCGTGGTCGTCATCGTTTTTGTCATAATTCGTTGTGTCATTGTCATCATCGTCGCGGAGGTCGTTAAAGGGGCTAAAAAACCCACAAAAATATTTTTTACCACGTGATCTATAGCACAATACTACACTAAAATTGCAATTTAAAAAATTATATCTTGTAACTGTAATTTAACACGAATTTTTCAATTTTTTTGATCCAGAAATTTGCAAAAATTGGCGTTTTGGGAAATTTTTTAAACCGGTTTAAACTGCTTCTTTTTGGTTCACTTAGATACTAGAGCATAGTACCAATCTAAAATGCCCCTTTATAACATCGTGTCTTGAAACTGTGCACAAATATACACTCAAACACGCAAAAATATGCATTCCAAAATCACACCCCTTCTTGGTAATCAGCATATTTTGACCAAACCACTTGCCCAAATTACAAAACAAAATATAGGGGATTTACAGAAAAGGCTGTAGAGTACGTCAATAATGGCCAATATTTTTTTAAATCAAAATCCTCCAAGGTCACGGGGCATAAAGATCGTCCCCAAGTTATTTCTTATGGGAGATTTTTGCCGATGGGACCTAGCTCGAAAAATGTCATTCGTCGTCAGTCATGGTGGCCCCAATAATTTTTCTGTTAATTGCTAAATTCATTACTAGTTAGCCTGAATGAAATATATTTTTTGAGTTTAGCGGTTAAATACCCCTTTAAGGGAGGGAGAGGTGTCCTCGACAACGATTGCCAGATCGCCTCTTGTTGCGGGGGTTGCGGGGGGACACCTGGTTTATTTTTTGGATTAAGGACGCGTCAACCGTTAGGTCATAATGCACAACTCTAGCCTAAGGGGGATGGGCAGGAGGGGCCCATGCTGGTCAGAACCAGCTATGGGTAAAGGGAGGAAGGGGGGTTTCTCACGTTGCGTTGTCATCATCTTTGTCATCGTTCGTTGTGTCATTGCCATCGTCGCCGGGGCGTCGTCAAGGGAACGACGTATGTTCCCCGACGACGATTGCCAGTGCTTGCCTCTAGTTTCGGGGAGTAAGATACTCCGCTCTTACTAGCTGATGTTTGCGAGGTGGACTTTTTCTCTTTCCTCGCCATTCACGATAGGCAGAGTACGCTATAAAACAAATTTTACCCCGGTCCCCGACGGGAGGGGGGTCTGGAGGTTGAATGTTGGAGGCTTCGGTTATGTCATAAAGCGCCACTCTAGCCTAGGGGATATGGGTTGAAATTCCCATGTTGGTCAGAACCAGCCACGGGATTGGGGAGGAAATAGGAGTTTTACATGAGAGGGTCGTCGGGTCGGTCGTCAAGGTAAGGGGGTGGCATCCTCCACTACGAATGTCAGAGCTCGCCTGTAGTTTCGGGAAATAAAATATTCCCATATATACTATCTGATGTTAGCGAGATAGACTTTTTCTTTTAAATCGCCTTCCACGATTATCAGAATTCCACCCTTGGCCCAGAAAGGACTCTTGCGGCTAGCCTATAGGGGTTGTAAGTGGACACCACCGTGCTGGACAGAACCAGCTACGGGCAGGGGGGGGGGGAAAGGGGAGAGAGGTTCTCACGTCGCTGTCATCTCTTAGTTGACTTTAAGTTTCCTTTAGTTGCCTTCTCTCATTCTAGCAGGTGAAACCACGACAAAGTCACGAGTTGCACTTCCCAAGCTGAGTTGTTTCTTGTATCAAGACGCACACGCCAACTAAGATGGTTGTAGACACCTCGGTTGCTGGGCAGAGCGATGCTGGATATCTTCTCCCGGGTCCTAGGCTGGTTCACAGAGCCACGTCCAATGATTCTCTTTGCGACGAGACTTATATGTATAAGTATATGTATGTATATATATATATATATGTATAAGAACACGAGCTCTGTAGATTCCCTGGTTTGAATACATAGTTATTTATTGTAAATATATGTTCCGTTCAAATGCCACAGCTCTTTTATGAACACCCAAGCCTGAAGTGAAGCTCCTAACAGAAACAAAAGCAACACTGGCATCGGCTTGTTGGACTCACCGCCTTCGTTCTCAACGTAAACAACACGATCCTCGTAAGTCACGGCCACATAAATGGTTTGTTTATAGAGAATAGACCGAATCTGTTTACAATTTAAGTATTACAAAATAACATTATTTAGGCCCTAAAAACTTACAAAATACCAAATCAACAAATACACTAAATACAAAATTTACGATTCGTACAATTTTTCTCAATATCATTTTTTTTACTGTATTTACAAATTGAACAAAATATCCTAGATAAACAAAATTTCAAAAAGTTAATTACAAAAAAGTTTATTTGGATTAAGGGAGCGTCAACCCTTAATTCATAATGCACCACTCTAGCCCAGGGGATTTGTGGTGGAGGGTCTCATGCTGGTCAGTACCAGCCACGGGTTAGGGGGGGGGGGAAGGGGAGATCGCACGTCGCGGTCGTCATTGCCTTTGTCGTAGTTCGTTGTGTTATTGTCGTCGTCGTGAAAGGTGTACCCGACGACGAATTCCAGGGCTCGCCGCTAATTTCAGGGAATCATATATGCCACCCTTCTTACCATCTAATTTTTGCGAGATAGTTGAAGTAAACTAGGCCGCTTCGCGAACGCTTTTTCCAGTCGCGTTTATGGATGAGCTTTTTTTAATATATATCTGTCCAATGATTACATTTTTTTGCGGGATCTCATTTCTTTTTCTATAGTAACTTGATATTACCTGTTAATAATACTTCTGTTAAAGGCTTATATTAAAACCTTTATTTCTATTAACTTTCACCAACGTTTTCAACTTTTTCATTCAAAAGGCACTACATCATCATTCAAAAGGCATTACAGCAATGTTAAATATTAACTTTGTATAACCACCCGTTTGGTAAAAATCGGTCATAAAAGACGACGACGAAGTGAGAAACTAGGGCGCTTCAACCGGTTAAGTCATATTGCGCCGCCTGTGATATTGAAAGTTGATTAGTTGAGTTAATGGTGTGTTTCTTGCCTTGCATTTCAGTAACAGTGGGTTGGGTAAGTCACATAGATCATTTATATTGTGATAATATATTGAAGGCTGTGTATATCAATATTGAGGTTGTCAAGGGATATTAATATTATGTTTATGTTAATGTTTTAAGGTATGAAAGTCAAGATCCAAATAAAATTATCATCTTAAAGAATATTATTTCTTATTTAATTTATAAGTTGTAAGTAGCATTTGAACGTATTTTTTTTTTACCCTGTCGTTTTTTTTTTGTTTATTTGGATTAAGGACGCGTCAACCGTTAGGTCATAATGCACCACTCTAGCCTAAGGGGGGGGGGGGAGAGGAGGGGCCCATGCTGGTCAGAACCAGCCACGGGTAAGGGAAGGAATGGGGGTTTCTCACGACGCGGTCGTCATCGTCTTTGTCATCGTTCGTTGTGTCATTGTCATCGTCGCCGGGGGGTCGTCAAGGGAAGGGGGCAAGGTCTCCGATGACGATTGCCAGAGCTCGCCTCTAGTTAGACATTAATAGTCCTCCGGCCGGGATCATTAATTCCTAGGAAGTATTCCACTTCAATTTTTACCAAGGTAGGCCATGTGGTACTGAGTGTAGTTTTCAAGATAGATAAAAAGAAGATTTCGGATAGTCCTGCTGTAGCAGATCGCGGTGTTCGATCTACTCGTGGGATTCCAGCAGAGAAGTTCCCAGGAAATGATGATTGGACTAAAGCTGGAAATCCATGTCACAAGTAGATGAACGATAAAATAAAAAAGAGATCTAGGGGATCAATAATTGCAAGTTGCAATAATTCTAGTTCCAGTTCTAGTACTAGTGCAATTCGTCGTCGTAAGCTTCAAAATTTGGATTAAGGACGCGTCAACCGTTACGTCATAATGCACCACTCTAGCCTGAGGGGGGGGGAGAAGGAGGGGCCCATGCTGGTCAGAACCAGCCACGGGTAAGGGGAGGAAGGGGGGTTTCTCACGTCGCGGTCGTCATCGCCTTTGTCATCGTTCGTTGTGTCATTGTCATCGTCGCCGGGGGGTCGTCAAGGGAAGGGGGCAAGGTACCCGACGACGATTGCCAGAGCTCGCCTCTAGTTTCGGGGAGTAAGATATTCCGCTCTTTCTAGCTGATGTTTGCGAGGTGGACTTTTTCTCTTGAATCGCCTGTTACGATTAGCAGAGCCATGCTCTGGGCCACTTCTACAAGTAGAGCAAGAAGCCAAACAAGAATTGCGTCGTATCGAAAGAGATAGGATGAAGCTGCACGAGTACGATATTAGTACGAGGAAGAACTTGCACAGAAGAAACTGGAGAATAAACATGCTCAAAAGAAAATCTACATTGAACTTGCCTGTATGCAACGAGAAGCTGTTGAAGAAGAAAATATTGCTGCCTTTAAACGCGACTTGATTAAGAGCGCTTCCCAGACAAAATTAGCTGAGATAGGTGAAGAGTTCGATCTAGAAGTTGATGAGAACGAGTCACAAAGGATGTCCAGTGTTGCTGATTGGGTAACAAATGCAGATACTGGTAAGTTAAACAGTTGTTCAAATCCAGTGGAGTTATCTGGAATCAATGTGGGTCCAGGTTTAGCTTCTCCAACCACACAATAGATGAGACACTAGCAATGGTCAGACAATCCGATTGAGCTGGTGCATTTAAACAATATTTCTACTAAAAAAAGGTGTGAAACGGGTCATTTCGCCGCGTCGCGTGTTAACACTTACTAGTGTGTGTATACACGCGACGCGGCGAGATGACCCGTTTCATACTATTTTTTTAATATATTCAGGCCACGAAAGTTTTAAATGTTTTTTAATATTGTTACTATTCTCAAACATGTAGGGCTAGATGCTAGCAACCAACAAAGTGACAGCAAGCAATATTTTAGTGAGGCAAACAGTCGGTAGAGATCTACCAATGTTCAGTGGAGATCCTGAAGAGTGGTCGATATTTAGTGCTAGCTATAAACAGTCTACAAAATGTTGGCAATTCTCTGATGAAGAAAATATTATCAGACTTCAAAGAGCCTTGACAGGAAACGCCAAGAGAGAAGTTCAAGCCATGATGGTTTCACCTAAGAATGTTGACAAAATAATGACTACATTGGAGAGGAAGATTTGGTAGGCCAGATCTGGTTATTTCAGCACTAATTGAGAAGGTGCGAAATGCTCCTCCACCCAGAAACAGCAAAATGGAAGATCTGATTGTCTTTGCCAGCTTAGTTAATTGTCTCACGGCTACAGTGGAGAACTTGGATCGTCCGGCACATCTCTCCAATCCGGAGTTGATTCAAGACTTGTTACGGAAGTTGCCTGACTACCTAAAGCTGTCGTGGGGACGAGAAATACTTGGGCTTAGTGATAAGACAGGAACTTTGAAACATTTTGCAAAATGGCTAGACATTGAAGCAGAGGCTGCGAGCTTGGTTAGTATTCGTGAAACCAAAATACTAACGGTAGCTAGTAGTATACAAGAAAGATGACGACGACGGACGTGAGAAAAGGGTGCTTCAAACGGTTAGGTTCATATTGCGCCGCCATGCGTGAATGAAAGTAAATGAGAAGAGTAAATGCAGGTATGGTTTGATGATTAGATTGTGTTGCTAAGTGTATAATTAACAATGAATTGATGATGAAGAAAGTAATAGCAAATAAAAAGTTATGTAGTAAAATGAAAATAGGAAAAGAAAGAATGGTAAGATGTGAATTAAATGTGTGTTAAAGTAGATTACTATGGATGGAGAAAGTTATGAAAGTTTGTCGCGTTATTAATATGATAGAGTTCTCATAGGATTGGGAGAGATCAAATGCGTGCGCAAGCAATCATATTTGAACATTCTGCTAGCATATGATGCAGGTTAAAAGGTTACATCACATGTGTCATATAGGGAATATCCTTTTCCTCTGGTAAGAGTATCCGTGTGTTAGGCGTGCGTATGGCCTATACGAATTCTAGACAATACCACCTCTTCTCTACGTGAGAGTCGAGACGTAGGGGACGAATTTTGTGATAGCAATGTGGCTCCACACTCACGCATTTGGTTATTTTGCAACACATGCCCACGTCTTGTCGCAATCCAAACACGCTTGCGTTGTACACACTCTTGAAATCTGGAAGGGAACTAATTGTAATCAACGGTCGCGACGCTGGGAAGCTTCTTAACAGCCCCGATCAGCGTGTTCATTTCCCGCCCTCCATGCCCCACCTGTCTAGCTAGATCCAGCCCCCCAAAACTCTATTTATATATCCCTTAGAGGTAGTTTTTTCTAAAAGAATGGAGGTCTTGTACCAACTGATGGACTTGAATACATGGAGTTTGATAGCTTGAAGTGACTTAAGCTATCTGAACACAAAAGGTACGATCCACAACGACAGCGTATAATGTATTTAAGAGGCTTCACGGATGGCAAATAACTCTGCAGTGAAAACTGAAACACACGTAGCTTAGCAGAAACGTTCAGTTAAGGTGACAATAAAGGCACTTCCAACCTTGTTGTCAATTTTGGAGACATTCTGTGATACCAAAGTAAACCTTTGATGTTCATGGCAAATCTTCTAAAGTTAATTTTTGAATACACTATCGCAAGTAGAGTTTTTATCAAAACGACAAAGGTCGAATAGAATAATCGGCTCTTGTGTAGGACCAGGGGGGGAATTGCTAAAAACAAAATTAAAAACGGTGGCAGATAAAGTCTATAAGATTAAAACAAAAGAGTTTACATCTTAACCCCGTTAAGGAAGGGTGTGCACGGTTGTTATCCAAAGGTCTGACATATTTGACATTAAAAACATCCGATTTGGCTGATGTTTTTTCTTTCGTTGGGCATAGATTTAATTTTTATTAGTACAATACCCATCAGAGGTTTCGCCGTTCTGCCAGGAGGACACACCTGACTCGGCAGACAAAACTGACACCGGGTGTTCGAAATGCACCAAGAGCAAGACGAAGACCACAATGGTGTACAGTGTTCTAGAATATTTAAGGGTTGTGTTACTTGCTGAAGAGTATACGAAACATCCATAGTCCATCTTGGAGCAAACTAGAGATCCGTAAATTCTCAAACATGCAAGTCCTATCGGAACCCCACGATGTATTGCTGAGAACTTTCAATAGGTTGATTTTCAGCATGCATCCTTTGCGTAACTAACAACGTGGTGTTCCAATTAAGCTTTTGTCAAACACCATGCGAGAAGACGGGAAATTGTTTGAATGAAGTTCTATATTGTTAAACCAGAGTTGTGGGTCATTTGAATCCATTGATAGACGACAAACAAAGTGAAATGCCACTGAGTTTTTTCGCGGACGAGAATCGTGTCCCCCGCGTTCTAGACCATCACTTATATTGTTCAACAAAATTGAACGTGTCTTTGAGCTGTTGATAATTCAACGATCGTAGAAGATCCAGGTCACTACAAATAGGCACGGCATTAGGCTCTCTTGGAATACAATCCACAACATGTTTATGCCAATAGCAAATAGTGACACAGACAAGACACATGCTTTCAGTGAAAACGAGTCTGACAAAACATTGTTAACCACGCACCTTTGAGTTCTATCTTTAAAAAGTTTTCTAAAATTTCGCCGCATGGTCCTCGAAAACCCCACTCGTGAATCTGTTGAAGAATGTATACGCCATGTTGGTGTAGGCTTTTTCAAAGGTCAAAAACGCACGCCAAACGACATGCTGTTTTGCAACAAAAACCCTACTGAATAAGGTCTCTGAGAACAAAGTGGTCGATGGTGCGCGACGTTGACGAAATCCACATTGGACGTTCGCCAGTAAACCGGGTCGTGTTTCCAGCATCACATTAGTCGTTTGTTGATCATACGTTCGCAATCGATTTGGCAAAAGCAACTTGTCAGAGAAATAGGGCAATAGAAATGTCATCGACTGTCTTTTGTGGGTTTAAGGAGTGGAATTAAGATGGCACTAGCAATCATCTGAAAATATGTAAGACAACCATTAAATATAAAAAATTAAAATAATAAAACTTCCAATGCGTGGGATCACTCAGGTGCACAAAATGTCGTTTGTGCATTTTGTCTTCTCCCACGATGTGCGACGTAATGAGCTTATCGCCATACAAAGTCCCACAAAGAGAACGCTTTGTTGTATGGATCCATCGTTTCAGATGAGAAATTAGTTTTCGAGCTTCTGCCAATGCTTTGTGGCTAGAAAAGTCTACATCAGTAATCGTGCATTGCGCTACCGATGCAAAATGTGAACCCATCCTGAAGACACATCTGCTGGAGTAGTAATTAATTGCCCGCCATCCTTGATAGCGGGTAATGGTGATTTACCTGACGTCACTAATGATTTTAATCCCTTTTCCACACCATCGGGAAGAGGTGCTGTTAATTTTAGAAGCTACATACTCTTGCCATGACGGCCTACTACTTTGTTGATAATTCGTCTCGGTTTCGCTCTCTCGTGCTTGAAATTGATTAAATTTTCAATGAGCGAAATGTATTTAATTTTTTTAAAGCGGCTTTCTTGCACTTGATGGCCAAAGCGCAATCTTTGTATTCCACCACAGGGGACGACCATGACGTCGGTGGTTCACCATAGTCAGTGGTATACTGGCATATCTGCACGAGGCAAGCATTTACTAACCATAATGACAAGCACGGGGTGGTCAACATGATACTAGTAAAGTCCACCTGGAGCAAAGAGACTTCACTAAGTTCCTGGAAAACTTCCCCAATCGGCTTGCGCAATTTCAATCCTGACTGGATTGTGATGGGGCCTATTGTAGTTTAATACATTCACCTGAATTGGAAAATGATCACTTCCATGTAAATCATCAAGCACATTTAGCTCGAGATCAAGCGATAGCAATGGTGTACACATGACTTAATCTATGGCCGAAAAAGTGCCAAAATGTAACGTGAAATGTGTCATCTGGCCCGTGTTCAACAATGAAACATCATTGTTTTGTTGAAATCTGCTACAACACAACCCCGTTGATCAGAAACTGCTGATCCCCAGTCAGTATGGTGAGCGTTAGAAACACCACCCAAGATTACGGGTCCATGTAGTTGATCCGACAATGCCTCCAGATCGCGTCTGCTAATGATTAATGGTGGTGGAATGTAAATACTGCATAATTGGTTAAATTTGGAATGTAAACTGTAACGGCGACGGCCTGAAGGCGCGTTGTCAATGGAATTTGAGTGGCATACACAGAGTTATGCACCAGAATGGCAACACCTCCCTGTGCACGTTCACCTCCCGTATAATCCTTACGGTAGATTGTATAACCCTTAACGGTAGGGTTATCTGTTGGTTTGAAAAAAGTTTCTTGTAATAATAAAATAAAGGTTGTTTTGTTTTGTAAGAGTAGCTGTGGCCTTTTCTGATTTGCATAGAATCCTCTACAATTCCACGTTATTGGGTAGCCATTTAAGTTTGTAGATGTTGTATGTATCTTAAGTACAGCTGTTATTTTTTTAAATTTTACTTTGTGTGATTTTAAAATATTAAAAGGATTATCATCCTTTAGCTGATCCTCCAACATGTCATCAGTAAGTGACGACGTCGATGGGCTGTTTTTTTTTTGGGAATCTTAATAATTCTTTTAATATTTGTACCCACTAAATCCTCAACAGGTTTCTGTTTTTTTAACTGTGCTGGTGATTTAAGGTAAATTTGCTGCAACTTGAACATCAACATTGATGAAACGATATTGAGCACAAATGTAACAAGTAAAACAGAAAGTAGTTGCATTTACTGTTAGAGGTCTGGTCATAAGGTGTGTGAATGACTGTTTTATATTTGCTTAACTGAACATTAAGAAACGGGTACAGTAGTCTCGGAATTCAGGTGTCTGTTTTAAGTATTTAGAGTCTGGACATTATACATTGAATGAAAAAAGCCGGTTTGTGGTTTAAAGGACTGAACTATTAGACGCAACAAATTGTTGCATTTAGGTCACCAACCTGAGTTCAAGGAAACAGAACAAGCTGTAGTCAACCATCTACATACTGCGGTATTAGATAAAGTATTGTTGAAGATTACGCCAGTGAAGCTATTCAGACCTTGTGGGGAAATATCAACATATGCAATGTTGGATGAAGGATGCACAACCACATTGTTCGATGAATCTCTAGCGGATCAACTGGGTTTGGAAGGCCAAACTCAACCAGTGGTATTGCGTTTCACCAACTCTGTAACGTGATTAGATCAAGAGTCGCGGCTCGTCAATCTCAAGGTTGCAGGGACACTGAGTAACAAGAAGTTTAACATGGTTTACATTCGTACCGTGAAAAATTTGGAACTTCCCGTACAGACAGTGAAAGTAAAAAACTTAGCAAGTAAGTGGGAACATCTGAAACAGGTACATATACCTAATCTTGAGAATGCGAAGCCCATGATATTGATTGGAGCGGATAATTTGTGAGTTGATAACTTCTATGGAAATGTTGAGAGACAAAATGTTCTGAATCGGCCTTGTTGATTCTGGCGTTGATTCGCGGGTGTTCGCACTGTCCATATTACCACTGATTGCTATATTTCCTATTAAAAAATATCGATCTTTGGTTGGTTATCGCTCACTTGTCGATTGCATCGGGGCCTGCAGGGTTGGCTTGGTTGCTTTGATTTAAAGTCCCCCACTGAAAATCAGTTATATAACTGAGTGGGTAGACTCAAAATAAAAAATTATTTATTTATTTATTTAATCTGACATTCTTACGAAATCAAACTGACGAAAACTAACAAATTGACAAAATGAAACTGTCAAACAGTGAAAATGAAAATCTGACAAAATGACAAACTTACAATATGAAAATGACTAAGACTAACAAACTGACAAAGTGTTATTGACAAACTGACAATATTACAATATCAAACTGACGAAAACTAGCAAATTAACAAAAATGAAACTGTCAAACTGAGAAAATGAAAATCTGACAAAATGACAAACTTTACAATATTAAATGATTATAACTAACAAACTGACAAAATGTAATTGACAAACTGACAATATTACAATATCAAACTGACGAAAACTAGCAAATTAACAATAATAATTTAAATTATTTAAATAATTAAATAATTCCGATGTAACTCTTTACTACCAGAACACCCAAAGTCTAAACAATAAATTCAATGAATGTGAAATGAACCTGGTGGAATTTGAATCTTTCGACGTCGTTGCTTTCTCGGAGACCTGGCTTAGTGACACTACACCGATTGTGAAATCCCGCTCAGCAAGTCATTTACGCTCTTCAGACGTGATCGTGCTACCCGTGGTGGTGGAGTGATGATTGGAGTGAACAATTTATCTTGGCCTGCTAAACGAAGAAAGGACCTTGAGACGAACTGTGAAATAGTGTGGGTGGAGCTACTCATACCAAATAATAAAATATTAATCGGTTGTTACTACAGACCACCTAGTGGTAGCCACGTTGATCTTGAGCAATGTTTAGAATCCGTGCTAAAGGCTCATCCTAGGGCGCCGATAATATTGGTTGTGATTTCAATTTGCATATCAAGTGGTCCACTCCACAAACTGGTAATGATACTGATGGTTGTGACCAGTGGTTTATCCAGAATTTTATTGATGGTCTTGGTCTTAATCAGTACAATATGGCTAACACAAGAAACATTCAAACTCTTAACCTCGCTCTATCATCTCTCGATAAAATGACAGTCTCTCCTGGCAGAAATTTGATCTCTTCCGATCACCTATCTTTGGACCTGTCATTTCTGCCACTATCTAAACCTAGAAGACCTTGGTCCAATGATATCCTCAGAGATGTGCCGTTGTGGAATAGGACCTGTTGGGTGGATGTAAGGCATGCTCTTGCACTTCTTCCGTGGAACCAATTGGAAGATATGCCGGATGTTGATGATGTAGTTCATATATTAGTTTTAAAGTTAGTAGAGTTCATTATGATATTTAAAACACTTTTAGTGGAAAAACTCTATTTTATTATAATAAATTACAACGTTTCGGAAATGACTTCAACTTATTCCGTCTTCAGGTTTCTTGTTAAAAACAAAAAATCATTTTATCAAAAATATATCAAAACAAACAAAGACAATAGCCAAGGTGAATAAAATTAAACATTCACACATAAGTTGACAAAAACAAGGTAGTACAAATAAAAAGGCTATTTCTTAATGTTTACTAAAGGAATCCACATTGGAGGAAAAAAGGTACTTGGCTGGCTTATACATGTGTCTTTTAATGTTATCAAAGCTGCTTCTTTCAATTTCCTTTTTTTCCAACATGGCTCCTTTAGTAAACGCTTAGATTGTAGAAAGTCGAATTTATGAACCTTGTCCCATGCATGTTCTACTAGTTTCGATGACATAAGATAACAACCATCTGACTTCTCAATGTTTTTTCTATGCTCATTAACTCGAACATGCATAGGACGTCCGGTTTCTCCTATGTATACAGCATCACAGTTTCCACAAGGAATCTCATAAACACAACCCTTGTTCATTTGGACTTCATTTACAGGTTTAGTTTTTTGCAAATGGCTTCTAATGGTATTGACTGATTTAAAAGAAGTTTGAATTTGAATTACTCGAACATGCATAGGACGTCCGGTTTCTCCTATGTATATTATTATTATAATTCAAAATTCAAACTTCTTTTAAATCAGTCAATACCATTAGAAGCCATTTGCAAAAAACTAAACCTGTAAATGAAGTCCAAATGAACAAGGGTTGTGTTTATGAGATTCCTTGTGGAAACTGTGATGCTGTATACATAGGAGAAACCGGACGTCCTATGCATGTTCGAGTTAATGAGCATAGAAAAAACATTGAGAAGTCAGATGGTTGTTATCTTATGTCATCGAAACTAGTAGAACATGCATGGGACAAGGTTCATAAATTCGACTTTCTACAATCTAAGCGTTTACTTAAGGAGCCATGTTGGAAAAAAAGGAAATTGAAAGAAGCAGCTTTGATAACATTAAAAGACACATGTATAAGCCAGCCAAGTACCTTTTTTCCTCCAATGTGGATTCCTTTAGTAAACATTAAGAAATAGCCTTTTTATTTGTACTACCTTGTTTTTGTCAACTTATGTGTGAAATGTTTAATTTTATTCACCTTGGCTATTGTCTTTGTTTGTTTTTATATATTTTGATAAAATGATTTTTTGTTTTTAACAAGAAACCTGAAGACGGAATAAGTTGAAGTCATTTCCGAAACGTTGTAATTTATTATAATAAAATAGAGTTTTTCCACTAAAAGTGTTTTAAATATGTAGTTCATATGTTTTACGAGTGGACTTCAAATGTTATTCAAGACACGTTCCACACAGGCAGCCCAAAAGTCGGCGGTTTCCTTCATGGTATCAGCGTGAAACGCTAACGGCGCTCAAGAACAAAAACAGGGCATGGCTACAATGGAAGCAATTTCCTAGCCCACATTCACGTCATATGTTCGAGCATTTGCGGAGGCTTGCTAAACAACGTATCAGGAATGACTATAAGGATTATATTGATCGTATGACCTATGATGCAAGAACTAATCCTAAAAGGTTTTGGACTCTTATTAATTCTCGTCGCAATACTGAAAGAATTCCCCTGAAGTGTCATTTAACAATGTATTTGCTTCTAATTTAGATCGTACTGAGCTTTTTAATCAATATTTCTATGGCAATTTCACTGTTCCTTCTGACCCAGCTGTGCCTATTAACATACCGGTATCTAATGTCTCCTCTCAAAGTATTAATAACATATCTACTACACCTTCTGAGGTAAGAGAACTTATAAATAATCTTCAATCTAGTCGTGCGACTGGCCCAGATGGTATTAAAGCTATATTTCTTAAAAATTGTTCCTCTGTTTTGTCTCAACCTTTGGCTGTCATATTAAACAAGATTTTTATGACAGGTAATTTTCCATCTGCCTGGAAACAGGCAAATGTCATACCATTGTTTAAAGCAGGAGACAAAACATCTGTGAAATGCTATAGACCAATATCAATTCTTCCGATTCTGTCTGCCATATGTGAAAGAATTGTCCATCATCGTCTCTTGGCCCACACTCTTCCACTTCTTTCGCCTGAACAACACGGATTTCTCCCTAACTGTTCATGTCTCACCAATCTTGCAGTCCTCCAACATCATGCCACTAATGCCCTGGAAAACCGATCCCAGCTGGACGTTGCCTACATTGATATTGCAAAGGCATTTGATTCTGTAAGCCACAAACACCTTCTTTACAAGATCAAAGAGCGTTTTGGTGTGAGTGGTAATTTCCTTAAGCTCATTGAGAATTTTCTTACAGATCGAAAGCAACGTGTAATTATTGCCGGTTCATCTTCCTCTTGGTTACCAGTGCTATCTGGTGTCCCTCAAGGCAGTGTATTGGGCCCTCTCCTTTCGTGTTGTTTGTAGACGATCTTGTAGACAGACTTAAACCGTTGCTTGTGATTTTCTGTTGTACGCTGACGATTGTAAAATTTTTAAAATTGTGTCGAAATTATGTGATGCAATCGTTCTTCCAGATGCATTAACAGCGTTTTCTCAATGGTGTTTGGTTTGGCTTCTCCGTCCTAATCCTGATAAGTGCTCATTGTTAACAATTTCATTGCGGAAATTACCATTAGTTTCTAATTATAATTTGTCGGGGCAAGTCATTCAGCGAGTTACTAAAATGAAAGATCTTGGTGTCATCATAGATTCAAAATTCCTTTTCATTGAGCACATTTCCAAAATAACTTCAAAAGCCATGTCCCTTTTGGGTTTGTTATATAGGTTCACTGATATTCGTGACCCAACTGCTCTAAAATCATATTTCACGGGCTGTGTTTTACCTGTGATTGAGTACTGTACTCCAATTTGGGCATTATCAGCTGATAGCAACATTAAAAAATTAGATAGAGTTCTTTCATTTTCTGTGCAATTGTACGTCATCGTGTCCCAGCTTTTAATGCCTGGTCTCGTCAACAAATTATGAGTGAACTTTTCATGACAGATCTAGCCACTCGAAGAAAACGCTATGACATGTCCTTCTTGCACCGTATCATCAATGGCATTTTCCGGTCCACCAGTCTTGTCTCCATGTTTCCACTTCATGTTCCATCCCGCTTTACTAGGCTTACGCACCTTTTCCATGTAACTAGACCTAGACTTTCTATTACCCGTAGATCAATCACCTTTCGTTTACCTTCCTTTTATAATAATTTACCTAATTAACCAAAGTTCGACATATTCTCTGATTTTAATACTTTCAAAAAATCAATCCGTGATTGGACTGCAGTTGATGGTCATTAGCATTTCCCCCTCTATTCTTTCAAACATTTTTTACTCTTATGTTTGTTGCACTTATAATTTTGATATATTTGTTTATTGTTAATTAATATTTTTAATTGTTTGTTAATTTGTAGGTTTATTAATTGTAATTTTAATTTTTACTTATTTATATATTTTTTAGGATTGTCTATGTAAAATGGTACTTGTGCTGTACGAGACTCTTATATAAATAAATAAATAAATAAATAAATAAAAAATGAAATTGTCAAACTGTGAAAATGAAAAAATTTAAAAATGACTAAATCAAGCAAACTGACAAAATGTTATTGACAAACTGACAATATTTCAATATGAAACTGACTCAAACTAACAACCTGACAAATGCAATTGACAATCTGACATTCTTACAATATCTAACTGACAAAACTAGCAAATTGACAAAATGAAACTGTGAAAATGAAAATATAAAAATCTGACAAAATGACAAACTAACAATATGAAAATGAATAAAACTATCAACCTGACAAAATGCAATTGACAATCAGACATTCTTACCAAATCAAACTGACGAAAACTAGCAAATTGACAAAATGTAACTGTCAAACTGTGAAAATGAAAATCTGACAAAATGACAAACTGACAATTTGAAAATGACTAAAACAAGCAAACTGACAAAATGTAATTGAAAACTGACAATATTACAATATCAAACTGACGAAAACTAGCAAATTAACTAAATGAAACTGTCAAACTGAGAAAATGAAAATCTGACAAAATGACAAACTTTCAATATGAAAATGACTAAAACTAACAAACTGACAAAATGTTTATGACAAACTGACAATATTACAATATCGAACTAACGAAAACTAGCAAATTAACAAAATCAAACTGTCAAACTGTGAAAATGAAAATACTGACTAAATGACAAACATACAATATGTGGCTCGTTGGTCTTTTGTGTGGCTCGTTGGTCTTTTGTGTGGCTCGTTGGTCTTGTGGTTAGCGTATCTGCTTCCAATGCAGAAGGTCCAGGGTTCGATTCCCGCTCAAGTCAGAAGTTTTTTAACTTCTGATTTGGACTTAAGTCCATCAGTTCTTGTCTTAGGAGTTTGTAAACGGTGACTTTGGAGCCGTCCTAGCAACGAAGCACATAATAAATTTCAGAGTTGTTCTGAATCGGCCTTGTTGATTCTGGCGTTGATTCGCGGGTGTTCGCACTGTCCATACCACTGATTGCTATATTTCCTATTAAAAATATCGATCTTTGGTTGGTTATCGCTCACTCGTCGATTGCGTCGGGGCCTGCAGGGTTGGCTTGGTCGCTTTGATTTAAAGTCCCCCACTGAAAATCAGTTATATAACTGAGTGGGCAGACTCTTAATAAAATTTATTTATTTATTTATTTATTTATGAAAATGACTAAGACTAACAACCTGACAAAATGCAATTGACAATCAGACATTCTTACCAAATCAAACTGACGAAAACTAGCAAATTGACAAAATGAAACTGTGAAAATGAAAAACTGACAACTTGAAAATGACTTAAACAAGCAACCTGACAAAATGTTATTGACAAACTGACAATATTAAATATCAAATGACGAAAACTAGCAAATTAAAAAATGAAACCGTCAAACTGTGAAAATGAAATCTGACAAAATGACAAACATACAATATGAAAATGACTAAGATAAAACCTGACAAAATGCAATTGACAATCAGACATTCTTACCAAAAAACTGACGAAAACAAAAACAAATGACAAAATGAAACTGTGAAACATAAAATACATGACAATTGAAAAAGACTAAAAAACAAACTGACAAATGTTATTGACAAACTGACAATATTACAATCAAACTGACGAAACTAGCAAATGACAAAATGAAATGTGAACATGAAAATCTGACAAATGACAAACTTACAATATGAAAATGACTAAAAGAAACTGACAAATGCAATGACAATCGACATTTTACCAAATCAAATGCGTTAACTAGCAAATGACATAACTGAAACTGTGAAAATGAAAACAACAATTAAAAAGGCATATCAAGCAAACTGAAAATGATATGACAAACTGAATATACAATATAAACACGACAAACTGCAATTAAAAAATGAAAATTGAAATGAAAATCGACAAATGACAAATTACCAATATAAAATGACTAAGACTTACAGACAATGAAACATTGAATTTAACCAAATTAAAAAGCTAAAACTAGCAAATTGACAAAATGTAACTGTCAAACTAAGATAATTAAAAGCTGACAATAATGACAAACTTACAATATGAAAATGAAAAACTAAACCTGACAAAATGAATGACAATCGAAATTCTTCAAAAAACTGACAAATACAAATTGACAAAATGAAACTGTGAAAAAGCAAAACAAAATTTGAAAACTGTAAAAAAGCAAATGACAAAATGTTATTGACAAATGACAAATTACAATAAAATGACGAAAACTAGCAATTAACAAAAAAAACTGTCAAACTGTGAAATAAATTTCTGACAAAATGACAAACTTACAAATGAAAATGAAAAGACTAACAACTGACAAAATGCAATGACAATCAGACATTTACCAAATCAAACTAACGAAAACTAGCAAATTAACAAAATGAAACTGTCAAACTGTGAAAATGAAAATCTGACAAAATGACAAACTAACAATATGAAAATGACTAAGACTAACAAACTGACAAAATGTTATTGACAAACTGACAATATTACAATATCAAACTGACGAAAACTAGCAAATTAACAAAATGAAACTGTCAAACTGTGAAAATGAAATCTGACAAATGACAAACTTACAATATGAAAATGACTAAAGCTAACACCTGACAAAATGCAATTGACAAAATGACAATATTACAATATTAAACTGACGAAAACTAGCAAATTAACAAAATGAAACTGTCAAACTGTGAAAATGAAAATCTGACAAAATGACAAAGTTACAATATGAAAATGACTAAAGCTAACAACCTGACAAAATGCAATTGTCAATTAGACATTCTTACCAAATCAAACTGACGTAAACTAGCGAATTAACAAAATGAAACTGTCAAACTGTGAAAATAAAAAACATACAATTTGAAAATGACTTAAACAAGCAAACTGACAAAATGTTAGTGACAAACTGACAATGTTACAATATCAAACTGACGAAAACCTAGCAAATTGACAAAATGAAACTGTGAAAATGAAAAACTGACAATTTGAAAAAGACTAAAGCAAGCAAACGGGAAAAAATGTTACTGACAAAATGACAATATACCTATATCAAACTGACGAAAACTAGAAAATTAAAACAAAATGAACTGTAAAAACTGAAAAAAATGAAAATCTGACAAAATGACAAACTTTCAATATGAAAATGACTAAAACTAACAACCTGACAAAAGGCAATTGACAATCTGACATTCTTACAAAATCAAACTGACGAAAACTAGCAAATTGACAAAATGAAACTGTCAACTGTGAAAATGAAAAATCTGACAAAATGACAAACTTAACAATAAGAAAATGACTAAGACTAACAACCTGACCAAATTTTCTGAATCGGCCTTTTTGATTCTGGCGTTGTTTCGCGGGTGTTCGCACTGTCCATAGAAACCATGATTGTTATATTTCTATTAAAAAATATCGATCTTTGGTTGGTTATCGCTCACTCGTCGATTGCGTTTGGGCCTGCCCGGGTTGCTTGGTCGCTTTGATTTAAAGTCCCCCACTGAAAATCAGTTTTTATAACTGAGTGGGTAAGACTCTAAATAAAAAATTATTTATTTATTTATTTAATCAGACATTCTTTCCAAATCAAACTGACGAAAACTAGCAAATTGACAAAATGTAACTGTCAAACTGTGAAATGAAAATCTGACAAAATGAACAAAAATAACATATGAAAAAAGATAAGACTAACAACCTGACAAAAAGCAATTGACAATCAGACATTCTTACCAAAAAAACAAACTGACGAAAACTAGCAAATTGACAAATAAAACTGTGAAAATGCAAAACTGACAATTTGAAAAAGACTCAAACAAGCCAACTGACAAAATGTTATTGACAAACTGACAATATTACAATATCACACTGACGAAAACTAGCAAATTAACAAAATGAAACTGTCAAACTGTAAAAATAAAAATCTGACAAAAAAATGATAAACTTACCAAAATGAAAATGACTAAGACTAACAACCTGACAAAATGCAATTGACAATCTGACATTCTTACAATATCAAACTGACGAAAACTAGCAAATTGACCAAAAAAGAAACTGTGAAAATGAAAAACTGACAACTTGAAAAACGACTCAAACAAGCAAACTGACAAAATGTTTTTGACAAACTGACAATATTACAATATCAAACTAAAAGAAAACTAGCAAATTAACAAAATCAAACTGTCAAACTGTGAAAATGAAAAAAATGACAAAATAACAAACTTACAATATGAAATGGGCTAAAGCTAACAACCTGACAAAATGCAATTGACAATCTGACATCTTACAATATTAAACTGACGCAAACTAGAAAATTGACTAAATGAAACTGTGAAAATGAAAAACTAAAAATTGAAAACGAAAAAAACAAGAAAAATGACAAAATTTTAATGACAAACTGAAATTATTACAATAAAAAAACTAACAAAAAATAGCAAATTAAAAAAAATGAAACTGTCAAACTGTGAAATTGAAAATTGAAAAAATGACAAATTACAATAGAAAATGACTAAGATAACAACCTGAAAAAAAGCAATTGACAATCAGCCTTCTTACCAAAAAACGACGAAAAACTAGCAAATTGACAAAATGTAACTGTCAAACTGTGACAAGAAAAATCTGACAAAATGAAAACTTAAAATATAAAAAAGAAAAAACTATAAACCCTGACAAAATGAAATTGACAATCTGACATTCTTAAAAAATCAAAACTGACAAAAACTAGCAAATTGACAAAAAAAAACTGTGAAAATGAAAAACATACAATTTGAAATCGCTTAATCAAGCAAATTCAAAATGTTATTGACAAACTGACAATATTAAATATTTAACTGACGCAAACAAGCAAATTGAAAATGAAAGTGAAATAAAAAAAACTGACAACTTAAAAATGACAAAAAACAAGAAAAATGACAAAATGTTAATGATAAACTGACAATATTAAAATAACAAAATTACGAAAATAGAAAATTTAAACAAAATGAAACTGTCAAATGTGAAAATGAAAATCTGCAAAATGAAAATTACAATATAAAAATGACTAAGACTAACAACCTGAAAAAAATGAAATTTGACATTAGCATTCTTACCAAAAATCAAAAACTGACGAAAACTAGCAAATTGACAAAATGTAACTGTCAAACGTGGAAAAATGAAAATCTGATAAAATGACAAACTTACAATATGAAAATAATTAAAACTAAAACCCCTGAAAAAAATAAAAATTACAATCTGACATTCTTACAAAATAAAAACTGACAAAAAACTAGCAAATTGACAAAATGAAACGTAAAAACTGGGGAAAATAAAAATTGAAAAAAATTAAAAACTTAAAATATGAAAATGAAAAGACTAAAAAACGACAAAATGCAATTGACAATCGACATTTTTACCAAATCAAACTGACGAAAACTAGCAAATTGACAAAATGAAACTGTGAAAATGCAAAAACTGACAAATTAAAAACGACTAAAACAAGCAAACTGACAAAATGTTATTGACAAACTGACAATATTACAATATCAAGCTAACGAAAACTAGCAAATTAAACAAAATGAAACTGTCAAACTGTGAAAATGTAAATCTGACAACATGACAAACTTACATATGAAAATGACTAAAACTAACAACCTGACAAAAAGCAATTGACAATCTGACATTCTTACAAAATCAAAACTGACGAAAACTAGCAAAATGACAAAATGAAACTGTGAAAATGAAAAACATACAACTTGAAAATGACTAAAAAAAGCAACCTGACAAAATGTTATTGACAAACTGACAATATTACAATATCAAACTAACAAAAAACTAGCAAATTAACAAAATCAAACTGTCAAAACTGTGAAAATGAAAACTTGACAAAATAACAAACTTACAATATGAAAATGACTAAAGCTAACAACCTAACAAAATGCAATTGACAATCTGACATTCTTACAAAACCCAACCTAACAAAAAAATAGCAAATTGACAAAATGAAACTGTGAAAATGAAAAACTGACAATTTGAAAAAGACTAAAGCAAGCAAACTGACAAAATGTTACTGACAAAAGGGACAATATTACAATATCAAACTGACGAATACTAGCAAATAAACAAAATGAAACTGTCAAACTGTGAAAATGTAAATCTGACAAAATGAAAAACTTACAATTTGAAATGACAAAACTAACAACCTGACAAAATGCAATTGACAATCTGACATTCTTACAATATCTAACTGACGAAAACTATAAATTGACAAAATGAAACAGTGAAAATGAAAAAAATTTGAATTTGAAAATGACTAAAACAAGCAAACGACAAAATGTAACTGTCAAACTGTGAAAATGAAAATCTGACAAAATGACAAACTTACAATTTGAAAATGACTAAAACTTTTAAACCTGACAAAATGCAATTGACAATTGACATTCTTACAAAATCAAACTAAACGAAAACTTCCAAATTGACAAAATGAACTGTGAAAATGAAAAACATACAATTTGAAAAAGACTTAATCAAGCAAAACTGACAAAATGTTAATGACAAACTGACAATATTACAATATCAAACTAACGAAAACTAGCAAATTAACAAAATGAAACTGTCAAACTGTGAAAATGAAAATCTGACAAAATGACAAACTTACAATATAAAAATGAATAAAAACTATCAACCTGACAAATGGAATTTGACAATCTGCCCATTCTTACAAAATCAAACCGACAAAAACCCTAGCAAATTTAACAAAATGAAACTGTCAAACTGTGGAAATGAAAATCTGACAAAAATGACAAACTTCCCAATATGAAAATGACTAAGACTTAAAACCCCTGACGAAATGTTATTGACAAACTGACAATATTACAATATCAAACTGACGAAAAACTAGCAAATTGACAAAATGTAACTGTCAACTGTGAAAATGAAAATCTAACAAAATGACAATTTACAATATGAAAATGAATAAAACTAACAACCTGAAAAAAATGAAATTTGACAATCTGACATTCTTACAAAATCAAACTAAAGTAAACTAGCAAATTGACAAAATGAAACTGTGAAAATGAAAAACTTTCAATTTGAAAATGACTACAACAAGCAACTGACAAAAGTTATTGAAAAAAACTGACAATATTACAATATCAAACTGACGAAAACTAGCAAATTAACAAAATGAAACTGTAAAAACTGTGGAAATGAAAATCTGAAAAAATAACAAACTTACAATATGAAAATGACTAAAGCTTACAACCTGACACAATGCAATTGAAAATCTGACATTCTTACAAAATCAAACTGACGAAAACTAGCAAATGACAAAATGAAACTGTAAAAATGAAACCCGACAATTTGAAAAAGACTTAAACAAGCAAACTGCAAAATGTTATTGACAAACTGACAATATTACAATATCAAACTGACGAAACTAGAAAATAACAAAATGAAACTGTCAAACTGTGAAAATGTAAATTTTGACAAAAGACAAACTTACAATATGAAAATGCAAAAACTAAAAAACCTGCCCTAGAATTGAAAATCGGGGACATTCTTACAAAAAAAAAGGAAAACATCAAATTGACAAATAACTGTAAAAAAGAAAAACTTTCCCTTTTTTAAAAAGATTAATCAAGCAAATGACAAAATGTTTTTGAAAACTTACAATATTACAATATAAAACTGACGAAAAACTAGAACTTGACAAAATTTAAAAACTGAAAAATAAAAAAACTGAAAATTTAAAAAGACATCCCAAGAAAAACTGAAAAAATGTTATGCAAACGACAAATAAAATATCAAACTAACAAAACTAGCAAATTAAAAAAATAAAAACTGTCAAACTGTGAAAATGAAAAAATGAAAAAATGAAAACACTTTATAAAACTGAGGGAAAACTAAAAATTGAAAAAAATAAAAAACGTAAAATGAAAAATTTTCAATTTAAAAATGACACAACAAGAAAAACTGACAAAATGTTTTGACAAACTGACAATATTACTATCAAACTGACGAAAACTAGAAAATTTTAACAAAATGAAACTTCAAACTGTGAAATAAAAATCTGACAAAATGACAAACTTAAAAATATGAAAATGACTAAGATAACAACCTGACAAAAGCAATTGACAACAGACATTTTTCCCAAATAAAACTGACAAAAATAAAAATTGACAAAAATGTAACTGTAAAAACTGTGAAAATTGAAAAACTGACAAAATGACAAATTACAATATGAAAAGACAAAAACAAAAACCCGGGAAAAATGAAATTGACAATCTACGAAACTAGAAAATTTGACAAAAAAAAAATGTAAAAATAAAATTTTTTAATTTGAAAATGACTAAAAAAGCAAACTGACAAAAGTTTTTTGACAAACTGACAATTTTACAAATAATACGAATAAAAGAAAATAAAAAAAATGAAACTGTCAAACGGGAAAAAGTAAACTGACAAAATAAAAATAAAATTTAATAAAGATTTAAATCAAGAAAACTGACAAAATTTTTTGAAAAACTGACAATTTAAAATATTAAACTGACGCAAACTAGCAAATTGAAAAAATAAAAAACTGTGAAAATAAAAACCCTGACAACTTGAAAAGGGACTAAAAAAGCAAACTGAAAAAAAATTTTAATGACAAAACTGCAATACCCCCAAATATCAAACTACAAAAACTAGAAAATTAAACAAAAGAAACTGTCAAACTGTGAAAATAAAAATCGAAAAAATGACAATTTACAATGAAAAGCTAAGACTAAAAACCCTGACAAAACCCCATTGCAACAGACATTTTCCCAAATAAAAAACGACGAAAACTAGAAATTGACAAAAGTAACTGTCAAACTGTAAAAAATGAAAATTGAAAAATGAAAACCCCTACAATATAAAAATGAAAAAAAAACTATAAAACCTGACAAAATGCAATTGACAATCTGACATTTTTAAAAAATCAAACTACGAAAACTAGCAAATTTTGACAAAATGAAACGGGAAAAATAAAAAACAAAAAATTTGAAAAAGACTTAATCAAGCAAATGACAAAAGTAATTGACAAATTGACAATATTACAATATTAAACTGACGAAAACTAGCAAATTAACAAAATAAAACTGTCAAACTGTGAAAATGAAATCTGACAAAATGACAAACTTACAATATGAAAATGACTAAAACTAACAGCCTGACAAAATGTTATTGACAATCTGACATTATTACAATGT
Source organism: Sweltsa coloradensis (assembly GCA_024449915.1). Lineage (NCBI taxonomy): Eukaryota > Metazoa > Arthropoda > Insecta > Plecoptera > Chloroperlidae > Sweltsa > Sweltsa coloradensis. The sequence goes on along the minus strand of JAMZAV010002452.1, from coordinate 27,694 downwards.
GAAAATGACGCAAACTAGCAAATTGACAAAATGAAACTGTGAAAATGAAAAACTGACAACTTGAAAATGACTTAAACAAGCAAACTGACAAAATGTTATTGACAAACTGACAATATTACAATATCAAACTAACGAAAACTAGCAAATTGACAATATGAAACTGTGAAAATTTGAAAAGACTTCAACAAGAAACTGACAAATCAATTGACAATGCAATTACAAATCAACTACTTAAATAGCAAAACAATGAAACTGGAAAATGAAAAAAAAACTTGTGAAAAATGATAAACAACAATTGAAAAAATGTATGACAAAACAAAATTATTACAAATTAAACTACGCAAACTATTAAATGACAGAAATACTGAAAATGAAAAATGAAACTTGAAAATGACAAAAACACAACTGACAAAAGTTAATGACAAAAACTAACAATAACAAACAAATTAACAAATGAAATGTAAACTGTAAAACTGAAAATTGAACAAATGCAAACTTCAAATATGAAAATGACTAAGACTAACAACTAAAAATGCAATTGACAATCAAGACATCTACAAATAAATGACGAAAATCAGCAATTGACAAAATGTAACTGTCAAACTGTGAAAATAAAATGAAAAAGAAATTTCAAATGAAAATAAAAAATATCAACCTGACAAAGCATTGACAATCTGACATCTTACAAACATCAAACTGAAAAACTGCAATTGACTAAATGAAACTGTGAAAATGAAAAAACTGACAGACTTAAAAATGACTTAAACAAGCAAACTGACAAAATGTTATTGACAAACTGACAAAATTACAATATCAAACTGACGAAAACTAGCAAATTAACAAAATGAAACTGTCAAACTGTAAAAATGAAAATCTGACAAAATGACAAACTTACAATATGAAAATGACTAAAACTAACAACCTGACAAAATGCAATCTGACAATCAGACATTCTTACAAAATCAAACTGACGTTAACTAGCAAATTGACAAAATGAACTGTGAAAATGAAAAACAAACAATTTGAAAATGATTTAATCAAGCAAACTGATATTATGTTAATGACAAACTGACAATATTACAATAACAAACTAGCAAATTAACAAAATGAACTGTCAAACTGTGAAAATGAAAATCTGAAAAAATGACAAACTTACAATATGAAAATGACTACTACTAACAACCTGACAAAACCCAATTACAATCTGACATTCTTACAAAACGAAACTGACGAAAACTAGCAAATTGACTAAATGAAACGGGTGAAAATGAAAACTGAAAATTTTGGGAAAAAGACTAAAGCAAGCAAACGGGACAAAATGTTACTGACAAAATGACAATATACCTATATCAAAACTGACGAAAACTAGCAAATTAACAAAATGAAACTGTCAAACTGAGAAAATGAAAATCTGAAAAAATGACAAACTTTCAATATGATATGACAAAAAACTAACAACCTGACAAAATGCAATTGACAATCGACATTCTTACAATATCTAACTGACGAAAACTAGCAAATTGACAAATGAAACAGTGAAAATGAAAAATTAAAATTTTGAAAATGACTAAAACAAGAAAAACTGACAAAATGTAACTGTCAAACTGTGAAAATGTAAAATCTGACAAAATGACAAACTTACAATATGAAAATGAATAAAACTATAAACCTGACAAAATTCAATTGACAATCTGAAATTCTTACAAATCAAACTGACGAAAACTTCCAAATTGACAAAATGAAACTGTAAAAAGAAAAACATACAATTAAAAAAAGACTTAATCAAGCAAATGACAAAATGTTAATGACAAACTGACAATATAACAATATCAAACTAACGAAAAACTAGCATTTTAACAAAATGAAACTGTAAAAACTGTAAAAATGAAAATCTGACAAAATGACAAACTTACAATATGAAAAGGGACTAAGACTAACAACCTGACAAATGCAATTGAAAATTTCAGACATTCTTACCAAATCAAACTGACAAAAAACTAGCAAATTGACAAAATGGACTGTCAAACTGTAAAAATGAAAATCTGACAAAATGACAAACTAACAATATAAAATGATAAAACTATCAACCTGACAAAATGCAATTGACAAATCTGAACATTCTTAAAATATCAAACCGACGAAAACTAGCAAATTAAAAAATGAAACTGTCAAACTGTGGAAAATGAAAATCTGAAAAATGACAAATTTACAATATGAAAATGAATAAAACTAACAACCTGACAAAATGAAATTTGACAATCTAACATTCTTACAAAATCAAACTGACAAAAACTACAAATTGACAAAAAAAACTGTGAAAATGAAAAACATACAATTTGAAAAAACTTCATAAAGCAACTGACAAAAATGTTATTGACAAACTGACAATATTACAATATCAAACTTACGCAAACTAGCAATTGACAAAATGAAACTGTCAAACTGTGAAAATGAAAAACTGACAAAATGACAAACTTACAATATGAAAATGACTAAAACTAACAACCTGACAAAATGCAATTGACAATCTGACGAAAGCTAGACAATTTGACAAAATGAAACTGTGAAAATAAAAAACTTTAAATTTGAAAATGACTATAACAAGAAAAACTGACAAAATGTTATTGACAACTGACAATATTACAATAGTAAACAAACGAAAACTAGCAAATTAAGAAAATGAAACTGTCAACTGTGAAATGAAAATCTGAAAAAATGACAAACTTACAATATGAAAATGACTAAGACTAAAAACCTGACAAAATGTTATTGACAAACTGACAATATTAAAATATCAAACTGACGAAAACTAGCAATTAAAAAAATGAAACTGTCGAACTGTAAAATAAAAATCTGAAAAAAAAATGACAAACTTACAATATGAAAATGACAAAGACTAACAACCTGACAAAACCCAAATTTGGGACAATCTGACATTCTTACAAAATAAAAACTGACAAAAACAGCAAATTGACAAAATGAAACTGTAAAAATGAAAAACTGACAATTTGAAAAGACTAAGCAAGCAAACTGACAAATGTTACTGACAAAATGACAATATACCTATATCAAACTGAACGAAAACTAGAAAATTAACAAAATGAAACTGTCAAACTGAGAAAATAAAAATCTGACAAAAATGACAAACTTACAATATGAAAATGACTAAATCTAACATTCTGACAAAATGCAATTGACAATCTGACATTCTTACAAAATCAAACTGACAAAAAATTTCCCAAAATTTGACAAAATGAAACTGTGAAAATGAAAAACTACAATTTGAAAAAGACTTAATCAAGCAAACTGACAAAATGTTAATGACAAACTGACAATAAAACAATATCAAACTAACGAAAACTAGCATATTAAAAAATGAAACTGTGAAAACAAACTGTGAAAATAAAAATCTGACAAAATGACAAACTTACAATATAAAAATGACAAAGGGAATAACAACCTGACAAAATGAAATTGAAAATCAGACATTCTTCCCAAAATCAAACTGACAAAACTAGCAAATTGACAAATGAAAACTTCAAATTTTGGAAAATGAAAATGTAAAAATGAAAAAACTAACAATATGAAAATGAAAAAACAAACACCTGACACAATGCACTTGACAACTAACATTCTTACCAACTCAAATTTACGAAAACTAGAAAATTGAAAAATGAAACTGTTAAATGAAAAACTTTAAATTTTGGAAAATGATACAACAACAAACGACAAATGTTATTGACAAATGACAAAATTACAATAAAAACTGACAAAAAACTAGCAAATTAAACAAAATAAACTGTAAAACTGTGGAAATGAAAATCTGACAAAATGACAAACTTACAATATGAAAATGACAAAGCTTTACAACCCTGACAAAAAAATGCTTTTGACAAGTGACATTTTTCCCAAAATTCAAACTGACAAAAACTAGAAAATTGACAAATTAAACTGTCAAACTGTGAATTTTAAAAATCGAAAATATGAAAAAAATTTAAAATATGAAATGACTAAAATAACAACCTGACAAAATGAAATTGAAATCTGACTTTCTTACAAAATCAAACTGACGAAAACTGCAAATTAAAAAATAAAAATGTAAAACTGTGACAATAAAAATCTGACAAAATGACAAAATTACAATATGAAATGACTAAAACTAAAAACCTAAAAATGCAATAGAAAATCTGACATTCTTAAAAAATCAAGCAAAAACAGCAAAATTCAAATAAAAAACTGAAAACTCTGAAAATGAAATCTGACAAAAAACAAACTTACAATATAAAAATGACTAAAGCTTACAACCTCCACAATGCAATTGAAAATCTGAATTCTTAAAAAATAAAAACGACGAAAACTAGCAAATTGAAAAAAATGAAACTGTAAAATAAAAACCCACAATTTGAAAAGATTTAAACAAGAAAACTGCAAAATGTTATTGAAAAACCGCAATTTTCAATATCAAATGAAATACTAGCAAATTAACAAAATAAAATGTCAAACTGTAAAATGAAAATTGAAAAAATGACAAACTTACAATAGGGAAAAATGACAAAAAACAAACAACCTACATATGCAATTGACAATCTGACATTCTTACAAATCAACTGACAAAACTAGCAAATTGACAAATAAAACCTTTTAAAAAATAAAAAACATTCAATTTAAAAAAGATTAATAAAGCAACTGAAAAAAATGTTTTTGCCCAAAACTTACAATATTAAATACAAACTGACGCAAACTAGCAATTGAAAAATTAAACTGTGAAATAAAAAACTAAAACTTGAAAATGACAAAAAACAAGCAAACTGAAATAATGTTATTGCAAACTAGAAAATATTAAAATATCAAACAACAAAACTAGCAAATTAACAAAACTAAAAACTGTCAAACTGTAAAAATAAAAAAATTGACAAAATGAAAAATTTACAATATGAAACTGACGAAAACCTAGAAAATTGCAAAATAAAAACTGGAAAATAAAAAACTTTCATTTGAAAATGACTACAACAACAAACTGACAAAATTTATTGACAAACTGACAATTTTACAATATTAACTGCGAAAACAACAAATTAACAAAATGAAACGTCAAACTGTGAAAAGAAATCGACAAAATGAAAAACTTAAAATATGAAAATGACTAAGACAACAACCTGAAAAAAATGAAATGAAAATCAGACATTCTTACCAAATCAAACTGCAAAAACTGCAAATTGACAAAATGAAAACGTAAAACGTGAAAATGAAAAATCTGACAAATGAAAACTTACAATAGAAAATAAATAAAACTAACAGCCTGCCAAAATGAAATTGACAATCTGCTTTCTTACAAAATCAAACTGAAGAAAACTAGCAAATGAAAAAATAAAAACTGGAAAATGAAAAACGACAAAAAAAAAATGCTTAAAAAAGCAAACTGAAAAAATGTTTTTGAAAAACTGACAATATTACAATTAAAACTTACAAAAACTAGAAAAATTAACAAAATCAAACGTCAAACTGTGAAAATGAAAAACTGAAAAAATGTAAAATTACAATATAAAAAATGACAAAAATTTACAACCTGCCAAAATGCAATGACAATCTGCAAACTAGCAAATTGACAAATGAAACGTGAAAATGAAAAATTTTTAAATTTAAAAATGACTAAAAAGCAAACTGACAAAATTTATTGACAAACTGACAATATACAAATCAAACTGAGGGATCAGCAAATAAACAAAATGAAACTGTAAAACTGTGAAAATGTAAATCTAAAAAATGACAAAAATACAATTTAATAAAGACTTAATCAGCAAACTGACAAATGTTATTGACAAACGAAAATTTACAATTTTAAACTGACGCAACTGAAAATTGACAAAATAAAAACTGTAAAATAAAAACCTGACAACTTGAAAAAACAAACACAAAAACGAAAAAAGTTAATGACAAACTGACAATATTAAAATATAAACTCCCCGAAAACTAGAAAATTAAAAAAATAAAAACTGTCAAACTGTGAAAATAAAAATCTGACAAAATGCAAACTTCAATATGAAAAACTAGACTAACAACCGAAAAAATGCAATTGACAATCAGACATTCTTCCCAAATCAAACTGACGAAAATAGCAAATTGACAAAATGAAACTGTCAACTGTGAAAATGAAAATTGAAAAAGGAAAAAACTTACAATATAAAAAATAAATAAAACATAAACCTGACAAAATGTAATTGAAAAACTGCAATATTAAAATATCAAACGAGAACTAGCAATTTGAAAAAATTAAAAACTGTGAAAATGAAAAATGGCAACTTGAAAATATTTAAAACGCAAACTGACAAAATGTTTTTGAAAAAACTGACAATATTAAATATCAAACTGACGAAATAGAAAATTAAAAAAAGAAACTGTCAAACTGTGAAAATGAAAATCTAAAAAAAATGACAAATTTACTTATGAAAATGACTAAGACTAACCTGACAAAATCAATTGAAAATAACATTTTCCCAAACAAATTTTTAACTAGAAAATTGATAAAATGAAACGTGAAAATAAAAAAACATAAAATTTGAAAAGGACTTAATCAAGCAAACTGACAAAATGTTTTTTACAAACTGAAAATATAAAAATATTTAACGAGAAAACTAAAAAATTGAAAAAATGAAACTGTGAAAATCAAAAACTGACAACTTGAAAATGACAAAAAACAAGCAACTTCAAAATGTTAATACAAACTGACAATATTACAATATAAAAACTAACAAAAATAGAAAATTTAACAAATAAAACTGTAAAAACGTGAAAATGAAATCTGACAAAATGACAAACTTAAATAAAAATGAATAAAACTATCAACCTGAAAAAATAATTGACATCGAATTCTTACAAATCAACTGACGAAAACTAGGAAAATTGACAAAATGAAACTGTGAAAATAAAAAACATAAAATTTAAAAAAGACAATCAAGCAACTGAAAAAATGTTATTAAAAACTGCAATATTAAATATCAAACTGACGCAACTAGCAAATTGACAAAATAAACGTAAAATAAAAAAACTGACAATTTAAAAAAGACTAAAGAAGCAAACTCAAAAAAAGAAAATTAAAAAAATGAACGTCAAAGGAGAAAATGAAAATTGAAAAAATAAAAAACTTTAAATATGAAAATGACTAAACCTAAAAACCCTGACAAATAATTGCAATCTACATTTTAAAACATCAAACTGACAAAAACTAAAAATTTGAAAAATGAAACGTGAAAATAAAAAAAAAATTTGAATTAAAAGTTTTTAAAAAAAGCAAACTGAAAAAAATGTTAAGAAAAACAACAATTTTTACAATATCAAACTAACGAAAACTAGCAAATAAACAAATCAACTGTCAAACTGTGAAAAGAAATCTGCCCAAAATGACAAACTTAAAATATGAAAATGCTAAGTAACACCTGACAAAAAAATGAAATTTGACAGTCAGACATTATTACAATTTCAAACTGACACAAACAGCAAATTGAAAAAATGTAACTGTAAAACTGTGAAATAAAAAATCTAAAAAATGAAAAATTACAATATGAAAATGACTAAGACTAAAAAACCTGAAAAAAATGCATTGACAATCTGACATTCTTACAAAATCAAACTGAAAAAAAACTACAAATTGAAAAGGAAACTGTGAAAATGAAAAAACTGAAAATTTTGAAAAAGATAAAAAAGAAAACTGAAAAATGTTACTGAAAAATGACAATATACCTATTAAAACGACGAAAATAGAAAATTAAAAAAATGAAATGTCAACTGGAAAAATGAAAATCGAAAAAATGAAAAACTTTAAATATGAAAATGACTAAAACTAAAAACCGACAAAATGAAATTGCAATCTGACATTCTGACAATTCAAACTGACAAAAAACTGCAAATTGAAAAAAATGAAACAGTGAAAATGAAAAAATTAGAATTTAAAAATGCTTAATCAACAAACTGAAAAAAGTTTTGACAATGCGAAAAACTGAAATTGCAAAATAAAACTGTGGAAATGAAAAATGAAAAATTTGAAAATGACAAAAACAACAAATGACAAAATTTTAAGACAAATGCATATTACAATAACAAATAACAAAAATAGCAAATTAAAAAAATCAAACGAAAAATGTGAAAATGAAATCTGACAAAAATGACAAACTTCAATATGAAAATGCCTAAGACTAACAACCTGACAAAATGAAATTGACAATCAGACTTCTTACCAAATAAAAACTGACGAAAACTACAAATTGACAAAATGAAACTGTAAAAACTTTGAAAATAAAAATCTGAAAAAATACAAACTTACAATATGAAATGACTAAACAAACAACCTGAAAAAAATGAAATAGACAATCAACATTCTTACCAAATAAAAACTGCAAAAACTAGAAAATTTTGAAAAAAGAAATTAAAAAATGAAAAACTGACAATTTAAAAAAGACTAAAACAAAAAATGAAAAAATGTTATTGACAAACTGAAAAATATTAAAATATCAAAACTGACGAAAAAACTAGCAAATTAACAAAATAAACTGTAAAACTGTAAAAATGAAATCTGAAAAAAAAATGACAAGCTAACAAATAAAAAATGACAAGACTAAAAACCGAAAAAAACCCTTTTGACAATCTGCTTTCTAAAAAATCAAACTGACAAAAACTAGCAAATTTGACAAATGAAACTGTGAAAATGAAAAACGACAATTTGAAAAGACTAAAGAAACAAACTGAAAAAATGTTACTGACAAAAGACAATATACCTATATAAAACTACGAAAATAGAAAATTAAAAAAATGGATCTGCAAACTGGAAAATAAAAAAATCGACAAAATGACAAACTTTCAATATGAATATGACAAAACTAACAACCGAAAAAATGCAATTGACAATCTGACTTTCTTACAAATCAAACTGACGAAAACTAGCAAATTGACAAAATGAAACAGTGAAAAGAAAAATTAAAATTTGAAAATGAAAAAAACAAGCAAACACAAAATGAACTGTCAAACTGTGAAAATAAAAATCGACAAAATGAAAAACTTACAATATAAAATGAAAAAAACTATAACCTGACAAAATGAAATTTGAAAATCTGCATTCTTACAAAATCAAACCGACGAAAAGTAGCAAATTAAAAAAAATGAAACTGTCAAACTGTGAAATGAAAATCTAAAAAATGACAAATTTACAAATAAAAGACAAAGATTTAAAACCCCTGACAAAAGCAATTGTCAATATACATTCTTAAAAAATCAACTGACAAAAACTAGCAAAATTAAAAAATGAAACTGTAAAAAAAAACTGTAAAAATGAAAAACTGAAAAAACAACTTCAATATGAAATGACTAAAACTAAAAAACCTGAAAAAATGAAATTGAAAATCTGACATTCTAACAATATCAAACTGACGAAAATAGCAAATTGCCCAAAATTAACTGTGAAAATGAAAAACTTTCAATTTGAAAATGACTAAAAAAAGAAAATTTTGACAAAATGTTTTTGACAAAGACAATATTCAATATAAAAACGACGAAAACTAAAATTTTACAAATGTAACTTAAAACTGTGAAAATGAAAATCAAAAAATGAAAAACTTACTATGAAATGAAAAAAAACTAAAAACCCTGAAAAAAGCAATTGACAATCAAACATTCTTCAAAATAAACTGACGAAAACTAAAAATTGAAAAAAATAAAACTGTGAAAATGAAAAACATCAATTTGAAAAAATTTTCTCAGCAAACTGAAAAAAATGTTTTGACAAACGAAAATATTACATATAAAAACTTACGAAAACTGCAAATTGACAAAATGAAACTGTCAAACTGTGAAAATGAAAACACAAAATGCAAACTTAAAATATAAAATGACTATAACAACAACCGAAAAAATGAATTGACAATCTGCAAAAACTAGAAAATTGACAAATGAAACTGTAAAATAAAAAAACTTTAAATTTAAAAATGACTATAACAAGCAAACTGAAAAAATTTATTGACAAATGAAAATATTACAATATTAAACTGACAAAAACTACAAATTAAAAAAATAAAACTGTAAAACCTGTAAAAATAAAAATCGGGAAAAAAGGAAAAACTTACAATAAAAAATGCCCAAAGACTAAAAACCTGACAAAATCCCTTTTGACAATCAGACATTCTTACCAAATAAAACTGACTTTACTGAAAATTTGAAAAAATGAAATGTAAAAATGAAAAACAAAAAATTTGAAAAAGTTTTAATCAAGAAAACTGAAAAAATGTTTTTTGGGCAAACTGACAATATTACAATATTAAACTGACGCAAACTAGCAAATTGAAAAAATTTAAACTGTAAAAATAAAAAACTGACAACTTAAAAAAGGAAACTAAAACAACAAATTTACAAAATGTTAATGAAAACGGACAATTTACAATAAAAAACTAACAAAAACTGAAAATTAAAAAAAAATGAAACTGTCAAACTGTGGAAATTGAAAATCTGATAAAATGACAAACTTACAATATGAAATGAACTAAGACAAAACAACCTGAAAAAATGCAATTGAAAATCAGAATTTTTAAAAATCAAACTGAAAAAACCTAGCAAATTGAAAAAAATGAAACTGTAAAAACTGTAAAAATAAAAATCTAAAAATTTGCCCAAATTTACAATTTTTAAAATTTAAAAAAAAAATAAAACAAAAAAAAATTTAAAACCCTGAAAAATGCAATTGGACAATCTGACTTTTCTTACAAAATAAAACTGACAAAAACCCAAAATTGACAAAATGAAACGGGCCCAAACTGTGAAAAAAAATCTGCAATTGACAAATTTACAAATGAAAATACTAAGCCCTAACCCTGACAAAATGCAATTGAAAATCAGACATTTTTCCCAAAATCAAACTGACAAAAAACTAGAAAATTGACAAAATGTAACGTCAAACTGTGAAATGAAAATCTGAAAAAATGACAAACTTAAATATAAAATGACAAGACTAAACCTGAAAAAATGCAATAGACACAACATTTTTACCAAATCAACGACGAAAACTAGCAAATTGACAAAATGAAACTGTGAAAATGAGAAAACTGCCAATTTGAAAAAGACAAAAAAAAGCAAACTGACAAAATGTTATTGACAAACTGCAATATTACAATTCAAACTGACAAAAACTAGAAAATTTAAACAAAATAAACTGTCAAACTGTAAAAATGAAATCTGAAAAAAATGACAACTTACAATATAAAATGACTAAGACTAAAAACCTGACAAAACCCCAAATTTGACAATCTGACATTCTTACAAAATCAAACTAACGAAAAACTAGCAAATTAAAAAAATGAAACTGTGAAAATGAAAATGACAATTTGAAAAAGACTAAGCAAGAAAACTGACAAAATTTTTCTGAAAAAATGACAATATACCTTATCAAACTGACAAAAACTACAAATTAAAAAAAGAAACTGTCAAACGGAAAAAAATGAAAATCTGACAAAATGACAAATTTTTTTTAAATGAATATGACTAAAACAAACAACCTGACAAAATGCAATTTGCAATCTGACATTCTTACAATATCTACTGACGAAAATTTAAAATTGCAAAATGAAACATAAAAATAAAAAAATTGGGTTTGAAATGCTAAAAAAAGAAAACTGACAAATGTAACTGCCCAAATTTTGAAAATGAAAATCTGACAAAATGCAAACTTACAATATGAAATGAATAAAACTTCAACCTGACAAATTAAATTTGAAAATCTGACTTCTTAAAAAATCAAACTGACAAAACTTCCAAATTGACAAAATAAACTTGAAAATAAAAAACATAAAAATTTGAAAAAGATTTAAATCAAGCAAACTGACAAAATTTAATGAAAACTGACAATATAAAAAAATATAAAACAAACAAACTAGCAATTAACAAAAGAAACTGTCAAACTGTGAAAATGAAATCTGAAAAAAATGAAAAACTTACAATAGAAAATACTAAACAACAACCTGCAAAAGGGCAATTGACAATCGACTTTTTCCCAAAATCAAACTGACGAAACTACCAAATTGACAAAAGGGACTGTCAACTGTAAAATGAAAATCTCAAAAATGACAAACTTACAATATAAAAATAACAAAAAACTATCAACCGACAAATGAAATTTGACAATCTGACTTTCTTACAAAACAAACCGCGAAACTGCAATTAAAAAAATGAACTGTCAAACTGGGGAAAATGAAAATCTGCAAATGACAAACTTAAAAATATAAATGACAAAGACTTAAAACCCCTGACAAAATGCATTGTCAATATACTTTTACACAATCAACGAAAAAAACTAGCAAATTAAAAAATGAACTGTCAAATGTGAAATAAAAAACTGACAAAATGAAAAACTAACAATATGAAAAAAAAAAACCAACACCTGACAAATGCAATTGAAAATCTACTTCTAACAATATAAAACTGTGAAAACTGCAAATTGCAAATTAACTGTGAAAATAAAAAACTTTAAATTTGAAAATGCCTAAAAAAAGCAAATTGACAAATGTTATTGAAAAACTGACAATATTAAATACAAACTGACGAAAACTAGCAAATTGACAAAATAAAACTGTCTAAACTGTAAAAATGAAAATCTGACAAAATGAAAACTTACAATAGGAAAATGACAAAAAAATAAAAACCACAAAATGAAATTGACAATCTAACATTCTTACAAATCAACTACGAAAACTAGCAATTGAAAAAAAAAAAAACTGTAAAAATAAAAACAAAATTTTTAAAAAGATTTTCATAAAGCAAACTGACAAAATGTTTTTGACAAACTGACATTTTACAATATCAAACTTACCAAACTAGAAAATTAAAAAAATAAAACTTTTAAAAATGAAAAACTTTAAATTTGGAAATGACTAAAACAAAAAACTGAAAAATGTTATTGAAAAAACTGAAAATTTAAAATATAAAAACTGACGAAAACAGCAAATTAAAAAATGAAACTGTCAAACTGTGAAAATGACAATCTGACAAAATGACAAACTTACAATATGAAAATGACTAAAGCTTACAACCTGACACAATGCAATTGACAATCTGACAATTCTTACAAAATCAAGCTGACGAAAACTAGCAAATTAGACAAAATGAAACTGTAAAAATGAAAACCCGTACAATTTGAAAAAGACTTAAACAAGCAAACTGCAAATGTTATTGACAAACCGACAATTTTACAATATCAAACTGACGAATACTAGCAAATTAACAAAATAAAAATGTCAACTGTGAAAATGAAATCTGACAAAATGACAAACTTACAATATGAAAATGACTAAAACTAACAACCTGACAATATGCAATTGACAATCTGACATTCTTACAAAATCAAACTGACGAAAACTAGCAAATTGACAAATGAACCTTTGAAAATGAAAAACATTCATTTGAAAAAGACTTAATCAAGCAAACTGACAAAATGTTATTGACCAAACTGACAATATTACAATATCAAACTGACGAAAACTAGCAATTTAACAATATGAAAATGTCAAACTGTGAAAATGAAAAACTGACTGAATAACAAACTTACAATTTGAAAATGACTAAAACAAACAACCTGACAAAATGAAATTTAAAAATTTTAAAAACAAAATGAAAAACAGCAATTGAAAAATTTAAGCCCCCAAAGGAAAATTAAAATTAAATGACAAACTAAAAATTGAAAATGAAAAACTAAAATGAAAAAATGCAATGAAATAAAATTTAAAAAAAAAAAAGGGGGAAAACAAAATGAAAAAGAAAAACTGAAAAAATAAAATACAAAAAAAAAACAAAACAAAAACTGCAAAATTTTTAAAAGAAAATTAAAAATCAAACTACGAAAACTAGCAAAAAAAAAAAAAATGAAAAATAAAATCTAAAAAAAAGACAAACTAAAAATTAAAAAAGTAAGGAAAAACCCTGAAAAAAAAATGACAATTGACATTTTTACAAAATAAATGAAAAAACTAAATTGAAAAAAAAATTTAAAAAAAAAAAAACTGACAAAAAAAAAACAAAAGAAGCAAATGAAAAATGACTGAAAAAAATGACAAATCCCATATAAATGACAAAAATACAAAAAAAACAAAATAAAGCAAACAAAAAAAAAAAAAACAAATTTTAAAGGGAAAATAAAACTAAAACGAAAAAAAAAAATTTTCCCAAAATCAAAAAAACCAAAAACAAAAAAAAAAAAAAAAATTAAATTTAAAATAAACTAAAACAGAAAATGCAAAAAATAAACTTAAAATAAAAAACTGACAAAATGAAAAAACTAAAAAAAATGAAAAAATATAAAAACCTAAAAAAAATTTAATTAAACTGACATTTACAAAAAAACAAAAAAACTAAAAATTAAAAATGAAAAGGGAAAATAAAAAAACTCCCAATTTAAAAGATTTAAAAAAAACCCAAAAAAAAAAAAAAATTTTAAAAACAAACTAACAAAACAGCAATTTAAAAAAATGAAACTGTAAAGGGAAAAAATAAAAAAAAGGAAAAAAACAAATTTACAAATAAAAGACTAAACAAAACCTAAAAAATGCAAAAATAGCATTTTACCAAAAAAAAAACGAAAAAGAAATTAAAAAAAAGGGGATTAAAAATTGAAAAAAAAAAACGGGAAAAAAATGAAAAAACTTACAATTAAAAAAAAAAAAATCAATGACAAAAAAATTAAATTGAATTTTAAAAAATAAAGAAAAACAGAAAAATTAACAAAATGAAACTGTCAAAACTTGGAAATGAAAATCTGACAAAATGACAAACTTACAAATGAAAATAAATAAACTTAAAACCCGAAAAAATCTTTTAAATTTGACATTCTTACAAATCAAACTACAAAAACTCAAAATTCAAAAAAACTGTAAAGTGTGAAAAACTAAAAAATAAAAACAAATAAAAACTAAAAAAAAACCCTACAAAATCAATTCAAACTAAACAAAACAATAAAAAATGAAAATGCAAATGAAAAAGAATTTAAAAATGAAAACTTTAATTTGAAAAACAAACAAAAAATTGACAAAATGTTTTTGAAAAACGAAATTTACAAATCAAATGAAAAAAACTAGCAAATTACAAAATGCTGTCAAACTGTGAAAATGAAAAAAAAAAAAACAATAAAAAAATGAAAAAAACAACCTAAAAAAAGCAATTAAACGACTTTCTTAAAAAAATAAAGGAAAACTAGCAAATTAAAAAATGAACTGTCAAACTGTAAAAATAAAAACACAAAATACAAATTACAATATGAAAAATAAAAAAAAACAACCTGACAAAATCCCAATTTGAAAATTTAAAAACATTCTTAAAAATCAAACCCGAAAAAAAAGAAAAATTAAAAAATTTAAAACTGTGAAAATGAAAAAACATAAAAATTTAAAAAAGACTACAAAAAACTGAAAAAAATGTTTTGAAAACTCCCCTTTAAAATCAAACTAGAAACTAGCAAATTAAAAAAAGAAACTTTTAAAAAAAAATTTTAAATTTTGGGAAATGAAAAAACAAGAAAAGAAAAAAGTTATTGGAAAAAAGGGCAAATTACAATATCAAACTGACGAAAATAGCAAAAAAAAAATGAAAATGAAGGGGGAAATGAAAATTGACAAAAGAAAATTTACAATAGAAAATGACAAAATTTTAAAACCCCTGACAAAATGAATTGCAATGGACATTTTTCCCAAAATCAAACGGACAAAAACTAGAAAATTTAAAAAAAAAGAAACGTCAAAAAAAAAAATGAAAATCTACAAATGAAAAATTACAATATGAAATGATAAAAAAAAACCCCCTGAAAATGAAATTTGGGCAATTACATTTTTCAAAATCAAATCGAAAAACTAAAAATTTAAAACAAAATGTGTAAAAATGAAAAAAAAATTGAAAAAAATAAAAAATTTACAAATGAAAAAAAAAAAAAACTACAAAAAATAGAATTAATTTTAAAAAATAAATGAAAAAAAAAAAGAAAATTTACAAAAAAACTCAAAAATTTTAAAAAAAATCAAAAAAATAAACAAAATTTAAAAAATTAAAAAAAAACTTAAAACCCGGGAAAATAAAAATTAAAAAAATTTTACAAAATAAACTGACAAAAACTACAAATTGACAAAATGAAATAAAAAAATAAAAACCCCACAATTGAAAAAGATTTAAAAAGAAACTGAAAAATTTTTAAAAGAAATTTTTAAAATTTAAAAAATACAAATGAAAAATAAAAAAAAAAAAAAGCAAATTAAAAGAAAAAAATACAAAATCAATAGAAAAAAAAATAAAAAACCGAAAAAAATTACAATTGACATTACAAAATAAATGACAAAAAACTAAAATTGACAAAAAAAAAGAAAATAAAAAAATTTAATTTAAAAAACAACGAAAAAATACAAATGATGCAACTTAAAATTAAAAAAAAATACCAAATTACAATTGAAAAATAAAGGAAAATGAAAAAATGACAATTTAAAAACTCAAAAAAACTGAAAAAAATGAAAACTGAAAAATTTAAATTAAAAAAAAAAAACGAAAATTAAAAAAAAAAACGCAAAAAAAAAAAAAAAAAAAAATACAAAACAAATTAAAAATTACAAAAACAGCAAATTGAAAAAGAAACGGGGAAAATGAAAAACTTTAAAAAAAGACTAAAAAAACAAAACAAATTTTTAAACGGGAAAATTTACAAAATTAAACTGACAAAAATAGAAAATAACAAAAAAAACCCCAAAAAAAAAAATTGAAAAATCCCCAAAAAATAAAAATGAAAAAAAAACAATACAAATAATTGCAAAAAAATTTTCCCAAAAAAAGAGAAAAAACTAAAAATTGAAAAGAAAACTAAAACAAAGAAACTGCCCAAAAAAAATGACAAACTAAAATTTTAAAAAAAACAAACCCTAAAAAATCAAAAAAAGAATTTAAAAAACAAACAAAAAACTAGAAAAATAAAAAATGAAAGGGAAAAAAATGAAAAAAAAAAAAAAAATTAAACAAGCAAACTGACAAAATGTGTATTGACAAACTGACAATATTACAATATAAAATAACAAAAAACTAGAAAATTAAAAAAAAAAAACTGCAAACTGTGAAAATGAAAACTGAAAAAAAGAAAAAATTAAATAAAAAAAAAATTTAAAACCCGACAAAAGAAAATTGACAATCTAAAAAAACTAGAAATTTTTGACAAATGAAACTGTAAAATGAAAAAAAAATTGAAAATGACAAAAACAAAAAATGAAAAAATTTAAAAACCTGACAAATTCAATAAAAAACCCGGAATCTAAAATAAAAAAAAAACTGCAAATTGAAAATAAAAATCTGAAAAATAAAAAAAAATTAAAAAGATTTAAAACAACAAATGAAAAAATTTTATTGACAAACTGAAAAATTTTACAATTTTAAACTACGAAAATAGCAAATTACAAAAAAATGAAAATGAAAATGAAAATTTGAAAAATAAAAAAAGAAAACTACAAAATGAATGCAAATAAAAATTTACAAACCCAAATACAAAACTAGAAATTAAAAAAATGAAAATGAAACTGGAAAATGAAAACTAAAAAGACAAACACAAATAAAAAAGTAAACAACAACTAAAAATCAATACAAAGGACTTTTTACCAAAAAAACTAAAAAAAAACTGCAATTGAAAATTAAAATGCAAAGGGGAAAAAAAATTAAAAAAGGACAATAAAAATGAAAAGAAAAAAATAAAAAAGAAAAAATAAATAAATCGACATTTTAAAATCAAAAAAAAAATGAAATGAAAAAAAAACTTTGAAAATAAAAAACAAAAAAAAAAAAAGTTAATGAAAAAGGGACAAAATAATAAAACACAAAATTACAAAAACAGAAAATAAACTTAAAAATTTAAACGGGAAAAAAAAAAAACTCAATTAAAATAACAAAAAAAAAAAAAGTTATAAAAACTCCCAATATACAAATAAAATTTGCCCAAAAAAGAAAATGGAAAAAAAAAATTAAAAAGAAAAAAAATTTGAAAAAAATTAAAAACAAAAAAACGCAAAAGATGAAAAATGAAAATTTAAAAAAACAACTGACGAAAAAAAACAAAAAAAAAAAAAAAAAAAAAAGTAAAAAAAAGACAAAATGAAAAAACATTTAAAAACAAGACAAAAAATTTTGACAAAATAAATTTGAAAAAAACACTAAAAAATAAAAATGACTTTAACAGCAAATTGAAAAAATAAATGAAAAAAAGAAATAAATACAATTTAAAAAAGAAAAAAAAAAAAAAAAAAAAAAAAAATTAAAAAAATTTTAAAAAACGCAAACGGCAATTGAAAAATAAAAATTTTAAAATAAAAACAAAAACTAAAAAAAAAATTTTAAAAATTTTAAAAAAAAACTGACAAAACAAATAAAAAGAAAATAAAAAATTAAAAAAATAAAAAAGCAAATTGAAAAAAAAATCTCCCAAAAATCAAAATTAAATAAAAATGAAAAAATTTAAAAATGAAAAATCAATTTTTGAATTTTTAAAAAAACAAAACTGACAAAAAAAAAAAAAAAAAAATTTTAAAATAAAAAAACTAAAAATTGAAAAAAAATTTAATCAAGAAACCCAAAAATTTTTAAAAAAATGAAAAATTTACAATAAAAAACCCCAAAACTACAAATGCAAATAAAAAAATGAAAAAAAAATTTTAAAAGAAAAGCAACAAATGACAAACTAAAAATTTAAAAAATAAAACTTAAAGGAAAAATAATTGAAAAAATGACCTTCAAATAAATGAAAAAACTAAAATGACAAATGAATTTAAAAAATTTTTTAAAAAACATAAATGAAAAAAACTAAAAGCAAAAAAAAAAAACTAAAATAAAAAATTAATTAAAAATGACAAACAAGAAAATGAAAAATGATTGAAAAATGAAAAAAACAATTAAAACCCCAAACAGCAAATGAAAAAATGAAATTAAAAAAAAATAACTAAAAAAAAACGCAAATGACAAAATTTAATGAAAAAAAAAAAACAAAATCAAATAAGAAAAAAAAAAAATAAAAAAAATAAAACCCGGCAAAATTTGGAAAAAAAAAAATTTACAAAATAAAATTTTAAATTTTGAAATGACTAAACAACAAAACTGACAAATGAATTGACACGAAAAATTTTACAATATAAAAACTGACCAAAAGCAAATTGAAAAAATGAACTGCGGAAAATGAAAAAAAAAATAAAATTTAAAAATAAAAACCCAAACAAAAAACCTGACAAATGAAGACCAGACAATTACAATATCAAAAAAAACAAAAAACAAATTCAAATGTAATAAACTGTGAAAATGAAAATCTGACAAAATGACAAAACTTACAATTTGAAAATGACTAAGACTAAAAACCCTGAAAAAATTTTTTGACAATAAATTCTTACCAAATCAAATGACAAAAAACTCAAATGAAAATGAATGCAAAGGGAAAATAAAATCTGAAAAATGACAAAACAAAAAAATGACAAATCAAGGGACAAAAAAAACAATAACATTTTTCCCAAAAATCAAATGACAAAAAAATGCAAAGGGAAAAAATGAAACTGAAAAATGCAAAAAATGAAATTTTGAAAAACAAAAAACAAAAAAAAGACAAATTAAATAGAAAATGACTAAACAAAAAACTGACAAAAAAAAAATTTTACAAAAAAAAACTGAAAAAATGAAATGGACAAAAAAAAAAAAAAAAAATGAAAAATTTTGGAAAAAAAAAAAAATCAAAATTTACAAAAAAAAATTACCAATAAACGGGAAAAAAAAGAAATTTAAAAAAATGAAAAGTCAATAGAAAATGAAAACTAAAAAATGAAAAATTTTAAATTTGAATTACTAAAACAAAACCAAAAAAGCAATTGACAATTGAATTTGAAATTTTGGAAAAAATGAAAATTGAAAAAAAAAACAGGAAAAGAAAAAATTTTTTAAAAAGGGGTTAATCAACAAACTGACAAATGAAATTAAAAAATGACCCCAAAAAAAAAACCCCCCCAAAAATGAAAAACTTAAATGAAAAAAAACAAAATGACAAAAAAAGAAAACGAAAATTTAATGAAAAAATGAAAAATTTAAAAAAACAAAAAGAAAAAAAAAATTTTAAAAATGAAAAGAAACCCTTAAAAAAAAACTGAAAAAAATGAAAAATTAAAAAAATGAAAGACAAAAAAAAAAAAATGAATGACAAAAACACTAAAAAATTTAAAAGGAAAACTACAAATTACAAAAAAATTTCAAAAGGGAAATAAAAAATGAAATTTTTCAAACTTAAAATAAAAATTTAAAAAAAAACCCAAAAAAATGAATTACAAAAACCCTTTTTCCCAAATAAAATTGAAAAAACAGAAAATTAAAAAATTTAACTGAAAGGGGAAATAAAATTTACAAAATGACAAAATTAAAATAAAAAAAGGGGACAAACAAAACAACTGAAAAGAAAGACAACAGAAAAAATTTTCCCAAATGACAAAAAAAAATTTTTTACAAAAAAAACTGAAAAAAAAAAGACAAGAAAAAACTAAAAAAAGCAAAAAGACAAAAAATGAAAAATGACAAATTTAAAAATTAAAATGCAAAACAACAAATTAACAAAATAAACGCAAAGAAAAAAAAAAGGAAAAAAAAAAATGAAAATAACAATTAAAAAGACTAAAAAAAACTAAAAAAAATTGACAACGACATTTTACAAATAAAAACTGAAAAAAAAATTTTAAAAAATTGACAAAATGAAACTGTGAAAATGAAAAACTGACAATTTGAAAAAGACTAAAGCAAGCAAACTGACAAAATGTTACTGACAAAATGACAATATACCTATATCAAACTGACGAAAACTAGCAAATTAACAAAATGAATCTGTCAAACTGAGAAAAATTAAAATCTGACAAAATGTCAAACTTTCAATATGAATATGACTAAAACTAACAACCTGACAAAATGCAATTGACAATCTGACATTCTTACAAAATCAAACTGACGAAAACTTCAAATTGACAAAATGAAACTGTGAAAATGAAAAACATACAATTTGAAAAAGACTTAATCAAGCAAACTGACAATATGTTATTGACAAACTGACAATATAACAATATCAAACTGACGAAAACTAGCAAATTAACAAAATGAAACTGTCAAACAGTGAAAATGAAAAACTGACAAAATGACAAACTTACAATATGAAAATGACTAAAACTAACAACCTGACAAAATGCAATTGACAATCTGACATTCTAACAATATCAAACTGACGAAAACTAGCAAATTGACAAAATGAAACTGTGAAAATGAAAAACTTTCAATTTGAAAATGACTACTACAAGCAAACTGACAAAATGTTATTGACAAACTGACAATATTACAATATCAAACTGACGAAAACTAGCAAATTAACAAAATGAAACTGTCAAACTGTGGAAATAAAAATCTGACAAAATGACAATACTTACAATATGAAAAATGACTAAAACTAATAACCTGACAAAATGCAATAGACAATCTAGCAACCGCCTGGAATAGTAGTTCAATTGATTCCTTGTGAAGGTAAAAAGAGTTTTTTTACATGTATACCCTTTAAATTGAAATAACTGTGATATATAAATGTTGCTAATGCATTGCTGAAGCTGTGGTATTGTTAGTGAGTATAAACTTTCTCAAATTATTTAGATTTGTAAGTTTAAAGATGTTGTATCTGATATTTTTTGGTGTAAACAGTGAAAGTCCAACTCAAGATTCAACTTCTTTGGTCGAAGATAGAACCACCCGTCATTTTATTCATGTATCAAAGTGGCACGACTGGAGTTATATTAAAGCAAAGACATTCAAGTGAAATTGATACAGAAAATATGGTCAGCGGGTGGATACATTGGCCTACATGGAAGAAGATGACAGTTAGTTCAGTGTTGATTTTGAGTCTGCTATTGGTAAGGGGATTCATCTGTCTGAAAAAAGTTAATTTTACATATTGTAGAGTGTGGTACTAATGCTGATTGATTAAAATGCAGTTATATCTCGGGTTTCCTATTAGAGAGACTCATGGTTGTTGAGAAGTGTGATGTACCATGCTTTGTGGTTTGTTTCATGAATGTTTGGCTAGAGGATTCTCATTGAGAAGCACGAGAGCCTTGAAAAGGTCCAAGTATGCGAGGCGTAAAGATGCTAGAATGAAAAATGAAATATCTCTGGGTGCATTATCTCTGCTGCTAATTGCTTTATCTGGCGACATCCATCTCAACCCTGGACCCGCAACTTGCAAACGAATGGGCTGTCATTAGACTACATGAATGCACGTAGTATTTCAGGAGTTGACAGTTTGATGAACTTCAATATCTACTATGCAGACAATACTGACGTGGATATCGTGTGTGTTACTGAGACATGGCTGACTGAAAACATATTTGAAAGTGAGGTCCTAGATCATTCGCAGTTTGTCGTTCATCGTAGAGACAGGCCGAGTCCTCCTAACCCAAGACATAATGTTGGTGGGAGTTCTTACAGCTGTGTCGACAAAATTTTCATCGCGACGTCGTGAGGACCTCGAGTCACCGACAACTGAAATTGTGTGGGTGAGATTGCTACCTCAGCGCTCTCCAATATCCTTGTTGGTGTGGTCTACATTCCTCATCCATCGCCTGAAAAAATTGAAGATCTTCATCAGTGTCTCTCAGATATTTGCACCAAACTTCGACCAATGACAGTGTTATCTTGTGCGGAGATTTTAATATTCCTGAGATAAGTTGGTCAAATGGCGACGGGGAGAAGTGGTCGCTACAGTTAGCGCATCTCCGTCACCAACGTAGCATTATTTATTGAAATGGTGGCTGATCTTAATTTCTCTCAAAAACTTGTTACTCCATCACGAAATGATAATTTTCTTGATCTAATATTACTGATAACCCAGACATTGATGTTCAAATCTCCAGATTAGAAGATTCACCAGTTGTATCTGATCACTTAGCATTTAGGTGTTTATTAAAACTACCAAAATTATCATTAACTTCAAACCAAGGTCAAACTCAACAACATAATTGGCGTAAAGCAAACCTTAATGAATTGAAGTATGAACTTGACTTAAGCAATGGGAACGAATGAATGACTGCAAGGAAGTTGATGCAAAATGTGAACTTTTCTATGAATTACTAACTGAGGCTATTGATAAAACACGTACCCAAGATAAGAAGTAAAAAACATAAGTATCCAACATGGTTGATAGAGATGCAATTACTGCACTGCGTGATAAGAACCGGGGTATTGTAAGATGGAAGACATCTAGTTCAGAGTCTCATAAACTAGCATATCAGTCGTCAAGAAGGTTGTTTCATCAGCTTAAACGCATCAAATACAAGGAGTATTTACTAAAAATAGACTCTGAAGTGGCAGATAATCCCAACAAGATATGGAATTTTATTCGCAGTAAGACAAGAAGCGCCCGAATTCCAATTGAAGTTGAGTTATGATGGAAGAGTAGCTAATGACAGAAAAACATGCTGTGAAATGTTTGCTAGTTATTTTAAAACCACCTTTCTTCCATCAAGCACTGCAGGTTCTTTACCAAATGTAAGTGCATGTGATCAATTAGGGACTTTATCAGCTATAACCACATCCCCTCGTGAAATTGCTGACATTATAAAAAATCTGAAGAATGGAAAGTCACCTGGTGCTGATAAAATTCCCGTTGAAGTTATTAAACACTGCCGAATACCTTTAAGCTATCCACTTGCACATCTCTTCAATTCTGCACTGACTACTGGCATTTTCCTCAAGGTGGAAGCAAGCTATTGTAACAACGGTTCTCAAAAAAGGAAGTCGCTTTAAGGTGTCAAATTACAGGCCGATATCCCTTCTACCGATCTTTTCTAAAGTCTTTGAAATAATACTACACAGAAACATTTACAACCATGTTGTTAATGGCAATTGCTCCGGAGCAGCATGGCTTTGTGCGCAAACGTTCTACAGTAACAAATCTTGCAATATTTTCTCAAGACATCGCTGATTGCATGAACAAAAAGGTGCAAGTTGATGCAGTCTACACGATTTTAGTAAAGCTTTTGACACTGTAGACCATCGGCTTCTTGCGCATAAACTAGAAAGCTTTGGTATATGTGGAAAGATAATAGAACTTCTACGAGACTATCTAACTGGTAGAACACAATCGGTTGGTATTGATGCAAGTTCATCTTCATTCATTTCTGTCACGTCTGGAGTACCACAGGGGTCGATTCTTGGACCTCTTCTATTTACTCTCTTTGTAAATGACCTTCCATCGCAAATTAAGAGTGCAAAATGTCTGTTGTATGCAGATGATCTGAAACTATACCTTCCTGTCACGGATCAAATGGACTACTTCAGACTTCAACTTGATCTTGATTTGCTGTCAGAATGGTGTCGGACATGGTTATTGAATCTTAATGTGTCAAAGTGCTTCACTATATCTTTTACAAACAAGAAGAAACAGCTACATTTTAACTACTGTGTAAATAGTTCTGTCCTTGAGCGTGTTAATGAAATAAGAGATCTTGGAATAGTTTTTGCGTCAAATTTGTCGTTTGATCAGCATGTTTCAAAAAAAGTTCCTAAAGCGCATAAAATGTTAGGATTTATAAATCGGAACTGTGTAGACACATTCAGTGAACGAACATTACGCTGCCTTTACATAACTCAAGTGAGGCCTCAAGTTGAATAAATATGCAACTCAAATTTGGAATCCAAACCATGTCACAAAAATCGCTGTTATAGTGAGAGAGTGCAACAACGATATTTCAAACATTGTGCTTCAAGGCTAATAAAGAATACCATAGAGTAAATTATCTAGGTATGTGTTCTGACAACAACCTAAGTACCCTTGAAAATCGGAGGAAATTTATGGACATTGTTCTGCTCTATAAAGAAATAACCTGCTTGACACGCCTCTATAAGACATTAAACTACCGTGTGCCACCAAGGAACACTCGAATTCATTGTTTCATCTTCCCTCCAGCCGCATTGATGTGCACAAGTATTCGTGTTTAATAGGATGCAGGCTACGTACAACAATCTTTATCATTGAATGGGTCTAATTTAGATTTGCACAATAGTTACATCCATCACTTTCGAAAACAACTAAAAGAAATATTATAATCAACTTCACTAATGTCTATAGTCGCTCGTGCTTTCACATACAATTCATCTTTCCACTTTACACACTCACACCAATCATTCACTCCATCATACATACAACGCACTACGCATACATACACACATTCATCATCTCACACTCACATACATTCATGTTTAAATATTTTTTATAGTCATTTTTATGTAACTAATTTTACATTGTATTGTTGCGATTTGTATGTTATAGTTTGGTAAATTACACTTGTGGGACATCTGTCCTGTTGTAATGTGGCCACAAATAAATAAATAAATAAATCAAACTGACAAAAACTAGCAAAATTACAAAATGAAACTGTCAAACTCTGAAAATGAAAATCTGAAAAATAACAAACTTACAATATGAAAATGACTAAAGCTTACAACCTGACACAATGCAATTGACCATCTGACCTTCTTACACAATTACAATATCAAACTAACGAAAACTAGCAAATTACAAAATGTAACTGTCAAACTGTGAAAATGAAAATCTGACAAAATGACAAACTTACAATATGAAAATGAATAAAACTATCAACCTGACAAAATGCAATTGACAATCAGACATTCTTAGCAAAATCAAACTGACGAAAACTAGCAAATTGACAAAATGAAACTGTGAAAATAAAAAACATACAATTTGAAAAAGACTAAACAAGCAAACTGACAAACTAGCAAATTAACAAAATGAAACTGTCAAACTGAGAAAATGAAAATCTGACAAAATGACAAACTTTCAATATGAAAATGACTAAAACAAGCAAACTGACAAAATGTTATTGACAAACTGACAATATTACAATATCAAACTGACGAAAACAAGCAAATTAACAAAATGAAACTGTCAAACTGTGAAAATGAAAATCTGACAAAATGACAAACTTACAATATGAAAATGACTAAAACTAACAACCTGACAAAATGTTCTGAATCGGCCTTGTTGATTCTGGCGTTGATTCGCGGGTGTTCGCACTGTCCATAGTACCACTGATTGTTATATTTCCTATTAAAAAATATCGATCTTTGGTTGGTTATCGCTCACTCGTCGATTGCGTCGGGGCCTGCAGGGTTGGCTTGGTCGCTTTGATTTAAAGTCCCCCACTGAAAATCAGTTATATAACTGAGTGGGTAGACTCTAAATAAAAAATTTATTTATTTATTTATTTAATCAGACATTCTTACCAAATCAAACTGACGAAAACTAGCAAATTGGCAAAATGTAACTGTCAAAAAGTGAAAATAAAAATCTGACAAAATGACAAAGTTACAATATGAAAATGACTAAGACTAACAACCTGACAAAATGCAATTGAAAATCAGACAATATTACAATATCAAACTAACGAAAACTAGCAAATTTAACAAAATGAAACTGTCAAACTGTGAAAATGAAAATCTGACAAAATGACAAACTTACAATATGAAAATGAATAAAACTATCAACCTGACAAAATGCAATTGACAATCTGACATTCTTACAAAATCAAACTGACGAAAACTAGCAAATTGACAAAATGAAACTGTGAAAATGAAAAACATACAATTTGAAATCATGACAAACTACAATTTGAAAACGACTAAAACAAGCAACCTGACAAAATGTTATTGACAAACTGACAATCTTACAAAATCAAACTGACGAAAACTAGCAAATTGATAAAATAAAACTGTTAAACTGTGAAAATGAAAATCTGACAAAATGACAAACTTACAATATGAAAATGACTAAAACTAACAACCTGACAAAAAGCAATTGACAATCTGACATTCTAACAATATCAAACTGACAAAACTAGCAAATTGACAAAATGAAAAACTGTGAAAATGAAAAACTGACAACTTGAAAATGACTAAACAAGCAAACTGTCAAAATGTTAATGACAAACTGACAATAATACAAATCAAACTAACGAAAATAGCAAATAACAAAATGAAACTGTCAAACTGTGAAAATGAAAATCTGACAAAATGACAAACTTACAATATGAAAATGAATAAAACTATCAACCTGACAAAATGCAATTGACAATCTGACATTCTTACAAAATCAAACTGACGAAAACTAGCAAATTGACAAAATGAAACTGTGAAAATGAAAAACCTTACAATTTGAAAATGACTAAAACAAGCAAACTGACAAATGTTAATGACAAACTGACAATATTACAATATTAACGACGAAATAGAAATTGACAAATGAATGTGAAAATGAAAAATGCAACTTGAAAATGACTAAACAGCAACTACAATGTTAATGACAAAACAATACAAAACAACAGACGAAATCCTAGCAAATAACCAAAATGAAACTGTCAAACTGTGAAAATGAAAAACTGACAAAATTACAAACTTACAATATGAAAATGACTAAAACTAACAACCTGACAAAAAGCAATTGACAATCTGACATTCTTACAAAATCAAACTGACGAAAACTAGCAAATTGACAAAATGAAACTGTGAAAATGAAAAACATACAATTTGAAAAAGACTTAATCAAGCAAACTGACAAAATGTTATTGACAAACTGACAATATTACAATAA
>JAMZAV010002451.1:0-79381 GCA_024449915.1 Sweltsa coloradensis | reverse complement strand
TACACCTGAAAGTGAGTATCCTACACCTGAAACAACGTATCCTACACCTGAAACAACGTATCCTACACCTGAAACAACGTATCCTACACCTGAAAGTAAGTATCCTACACCTGAAACAACGTATCCTACACCTGAAAGTGAGTATCCTACACCTGAATGACTGGCAGCACGCCATTGATTCTGAGGCCGGTAGCCGCGTGGAAGTCATCACATTGGACTGGGCGAAAGCGTTTGATAGGGTTCCCCACAAACGACTTCTCATGAAGCTTCAAGAATTCAACATATCTGGTAAGGTCTTTGACTGGATTGAGAGTTTTCTCTTAGGACGTAGCATGAAGGTTGTCTTTGATGGTGCTGACTCTTTGATTTTCGTGTTACATCTGGAGTGCCCCAAGGATCGGTACTTGGTCCTTTACTATTCACCATATTTATGATGGACCTACCCAGGTGTGTGGAATCCAAAGTAAGACTATATGCGGACGATTGTACTATTTACAGAACCATCAAGTCAGCAACTGATGTGGATATTTTACAAAAGGACCTTGAAAACATTGAGCTATGGTGTGAACTGAACCAAATGTTACTTAATGAAAATAAATGCAGCCATATTACCTTGACAAAATCCAAAAAAGCACCTGCAATAGTTTTCAAAATCAATGGCTGTTACATTAAACGGGAAATAAAAATTAAGCTCTTAGGTATAACAATAACTCAGGATTTGAAATGGAACATTCAGACTGAAATAGTGAGGAAAAAATCTGCTAAGCTTCTAGGCTTTTTATCCAGAACATTGCATGGTGCACGTAGTCAGGTCAAGCAGACTGTGTACTTATGCCTAGTTAGACCTACACTGTCCTATGGTTGTCCTGCATGGCATCCAACCTCGAAGGCCAATGCTTACAAATTAGAATCTCTACAGAATAGAGCGACAAAATTCATCACCAAAAGAAAAGACTTGAATAGGCAACAACGAACGAAGATGTGTGATATACTTACTTTGGAAAATCACCTAAAGGAGTTGGGAATCGTTTTTCTGAAGAAAATGTTTAACGGGCTAGTCGACCTGGATCCATTGACCAGAATACAACTTGGATATCGCTCATGCAGATACGGTAGAGCTGTTACTCTGATACCTCCCTTTGCTAGAACAACGCAGTATCAGCAAGGTTTTTTCTGTCGATCTGTTAGAGATTGGAATGCTATGTCTTATGAGGTCCGCACAGAACAAGATTTTCATAAATTTCGGAGAGACCTTAGAATAACTTTAATGAACAGTCAAGATCATACCAGTTAACACGAATACCACTCACTCACATGTACAAATACACTCATATTCATATTCACACTCAAATTCACACTCACACTTGCCATCATTTTATATTACATTTATGTGTGTTATTTATGAGTAATTTTTTGTGATATTTTGTGTTTTCTTATATGGAGATAATTGAGTATATTGTTATTATGTGTTTTATATTGTTGAATGTATTTTGTATATTCTATTATTGCATTGTGTATATTGTCCTGGTGGTAAGACACTTTGTGTTATGGGGCTATGCTCTAATTTCTTACCTCCAGCAATGTGATTGTATGTCATGTTGGAATAAATAATAATAATAATAATAATAACGTATCCTACACCTAAAATGGTACCTACACCTGAAGAATCCTACACCTAAAGTGAGTATCCTACACCTGAAACAACGTGTCCAACCTGAAAGGTACTACACCTGAAAGACACCCTGAAACTAAACAATCCTACACCAAATAGTATCCTACACCTGAAAGTGAGTATCCTACACCTGAAACAACGTATCCTGACCCTGAAAGTGGTATACCTACACCTGAAAAATCCACACCTGAAAAAGTATCCTACACCTGAAAGTGAGTATCCTACACCTAAAAGTGAGCTTCCTACACCTGAAAGAACTACCTAACGAAAATATCTACACCTGTAAATGAGTATCCTGCACCTAAAAAGTATACACCTAAAGTGAGTATCCTACACAAGGAACCGTATCCTACACCTAAAAAGTGAGTATCCCCACCTGAAAGTGAGTATCCTACACCTAAAACAACGTATTCTCCGCCTGAAAGTGACAACGTACCTACACCTGAAACAACGTATCCTACACCTGAAAGTGATCCTCCCAAACAACGTACCACCTGAAAAACGTATCCACACCTGAAAGATGAGACCTACACCAAAAAGGTATAACACTACTACACTAAACAACTCCTACACCTAAAAGCAATACCTACACCTAAACAAACAACGTATCCTACACAAAAGTGATACTCACCTAAACAACGTATTACACGAAAAAACTATCTACACCTGAAAAGGTATCCTAACCAAAAGTAAACCTACACCTGAAAAAGTTCTACACCTAAAGACGTATCCTACATCTGAAAGTGAGTATCCTACATCTGAAACAACGATTCCTACACCTGAAAGTGCGTATCCTACACCTGAAACAACGTATCCTACACCTGAAAGTAAGTATCCTACACCAAAAACGTATCCTCACCTAAAAGTGAGTATCACCTAAACTGAAAACTTCCTACACTACAAGTGAATACCAACCTAAAGTAGATCCTACACCTGAAAGTGAGTATCCTACACCTGACAACCACCTGAATAAGGCGACCCTGAAGAGTATCCGCCTGACAAAGTAGTCTACACCTGAAAGGTACTCAACGCTTAATAAGCATTACGTGAAGTTATGACTTGGATTCTGGCAGAGCTTGGTTTGCCTGGACTCTGAAGCTTGAACATTCTGGATGGCTAAGATGATGGTTCCCTTAAGTTCATGAGTTTTATTGACCTATCTTAGGTTTGATGGATGAGATCCTAAGGACGTATTGACTTCTATCAAACCTAATCGAATCTGTTGATTGGATCCAAAAGGACTAATTGGTTGTGTACATTTAAAAATTTATAATGAAATAATGGATTACTTAACAAATGAAAAACTTACACTGCAATTTTCAAAATCCAAATGTGTTACTTAAAAAAGGAATGAAAAATTAGCTTGTAAAACAAAACTCAAGATTAAATGGAAAAAAATGGAGAAAATAACTTTGCAAAAAGATCTAATTTTAAATCAACATTGCTGATCAGTAGAGGAAATGTAATTAGCCTTAGTTAACCAAACTCAGGTTTGCTCGGCACATCTCGAAGCCAAGTTAAAATTGAATCTTCAGGATTGCAAAATTCATCCAAGAAAGAGCTTAAAACAAAACAAGAGATATCTTAGTGACAAACTCACCTAAAGGAGTTGGAAGTATTCTGAAGAAAATGTTTAACGGGCTAGTCGACCTGGATCCATTGACCAGAATACAACTTGGATATCGCTCATGCAGATACGGTAGAGCTGTTACTCTGATACCTCCCTTTGCTAGAACAACGCAGTATCAGCAAGGTTTTTTCTGTCGATCTGTTAGAGATTGGAATGCTATGTCTTATGAGGTCCGCACAGAACAAGATTTTCATAAATTTCGGAGAGACCTTAGAATAACTTTAATGAACAGTCAAGATCATACCAGTTAACACGAATACCACTCACTCACATGTACAAATACACTCATATTCATATTCACACTCAAATTCACACTCACACTTGCCATCATTTTATATTACATTTATGTGTGTTATTTATGAGTAATTTTTTGTGATATTTTGTGTTTTCTTATATGGAGATAATTGAGTATATTGTTATTATGTGTTTTATATTGTTGAATGTATTTTGTATATTCTATTATTGCATTGTGTATATTGTCCTGGTGGTAAGACACTTTGTGTTATGGGGCTATGCTCTAATTTCTTACCTCCAGCAAGGGGATTGTATGTCATGTTGGAATAAATAATAATAATAATAATAATAATAATAACGTATCCTACACCTGAAAAAACGTATCCTACACCTAAAATTTTAAAAAAAAGGGTATCCTACACCTGAAAAAAACGTATCCTTAAAAAACCTAAAAAAAGTATCCTACACCAAAAGTCCCCACACCGGAAAAAGTATCCTCCCCCAAAAAGTAGTACCTACACCTAAAAAATACCTCCAAAAAACCACCTGGGGTATCCCCCCTAAAAGTGAGATCCTACACCTGAAACCCCGTATCCTAACCTAAAAGTTTTAACACCCTAAAACAACTTTCCCCCTAAGTGAGTACTACACTGAAAAACGTACCAAAAACACCAAAAAAGTACCACCCCTAAAAAAACTATCCTCCCCTAAAAGTGAGACCTCACCTGAAAAAGTATTCCCCAAAGAAATGAAAAAGTATCTACACCTGAAAAAGTATCCCACTAAAAAGTATCCACACCTAAAAGTATCCTACCCCTGAAAAGTCCTACACTAAAAAGTTCCTACCCCTAAAAAGTATCCCCCCTAAATGGTATCCAAACCCCGAAAAAAACGTATCCTACACCTAAAAAGTTTCCTAACCTAAAAAGTACCTACACCTAAAAAGACCCCTACCCTAAATATCCCTCACCTGAAAAACTATCCTACCCCTAAAAGTGAGTATCCTACCACTGAAACAACGTATCCTCCCCTGAAAAAAGTATCCTACCCCTAAAATGAGTACCCTTTCACCTAAAAGTAACCCTACACCTAAAGTGAGATCCACCCTAAAAACAACGTACCCTACACCTGAAAAGTATCCCACCTGAAAGTAGATCCTACACTAAAAGTGAGTTTACACCTAAAAAACATCCTACACTGGGGAAACACCGTATGCACCAAAAATGAGATCCTACACCTAAAAGACCCTACACCTAAAGAAAAATAACCTAAAAAAAACCCCCGTACCCTACACCTAAAAGTGAGACCCCCCCCTGAAACCGTACCTACACCTAAAAGTGGATCCACACCTGAAACAACTACCACACCAAAGGGAGTTTTAAACCCCGAAAAAAATACCTACCCCAAAAAGGGACCCACCGAAAAAAACGTATCCTACCCTGAAAGGGGTTCCTCACCAAAAAGTTCCTCCCCTAAAAAAACCGTACCTACACCGAAAAGTATCCTCACCTGAAAAAGTACCCACACCAAAAAGTGAGTTTAATTTCCTACCCCAAAAGTGAGTATCACACCTAAAAGTGATTTCCCTACACCTAAAAGTGATATCCTACCCTTTAAAGTGGACCCTACACCTGAAAAAACGTATCCTACACCTAAAGTGAGTTCCTACACCTGAAAAACGTATCCACACCAAAAAGAATCCTACACCTAAAAACCCCAAAAAACCCTAACCAAATTTTAATAAAAAGTATCCTACACCTAAAAGTAGTATCCTACACCTGAAAACAACGTATCTAACCTAAAAGTGATTAATCCTTTTACCCCAAACAATTTCCTACCCCTGAAACAACGATCCTACACTGAAAGTGAGTATCCACACTGAAAAAGTATCCAAAACCCTAAAAGAGTATCCTACACCTAAAAACGATCTCCCGAAAGTGGATCCAACACCTAAAAGTAGTATCCTAAACCAAAAAGGAGTATCCTACACTAAAAGTGAGATCCTTTAAAAAACACCTAAAAAAAGTGAGCATCCCTAAAAAACGAAAAAAAAAGGAAACCCACACCTAAAAGTTTTCCTACCCAAAAGTGAGATCCTACCCCTAAAAATCGACCTACACAAAAATGAGATCCACCCCTGAAAAAGTACCTCACTAAATGAGATCCACACCTGAAACAAAGACCCCTACACCTAAAAAAAAAAAACCCAAAAAAAAAACCAACCAAAAAATTTTTCAATGAAAAACTTACACCTAAAGGGGTTTTCCCACACCTGAAAGTGGTATTACCCCTTAAAGGAGTATCCTACC
Organism: Sweltsa coloradensis; assembly: GCA_024449915.1. Lineage (NCBI taxonomy): Eukaryota > Metazoa > Arthropoda > Insecta > Plecoptera > Chloroperlidae > Sweltsa > Sweltsa coloradensis. The sequence continues at coordinate 73,536 of JAMZAV010002451.1, read as the reverse complement.
AAAAAAGTAGTATCCTACACCTAAAATGAGATCCACCCAAAAGGAGATCTACACCTAAAAGTATTCCTACACCAAAATGAGTATCTACACCTAAAAGGAGATCCACACCTAAAAGTAAAGTTCACACCTGAAAGTAGATCCTACCCCTAAAAGTAATCCACACCTAAAGACCTACCCTAAAATGAATCTACACCAAAAAGTAGTACCTACACCAAAAAGGAGATCTAAAACCAAAAAAGTATCTACACCAAAATGAACCTACACCTGAAAAAAGGACCACCCAAAAAAGGAGCATCCTCACTAAAATTTCCTACACCTTTAAAGTAGTATCCTACCCCAAAAAAGGGAGTATCCTACCCCGGGAAAAAGTAACAAAAAAAAAAAAAAAACCCCCTAAAAAACCTAACCTGAAAGGAGATTTGGGTGGTTCAAACCTAAAGGAGTATCCCCCTAAAAAGATCCTACACCTAAAAGTGAGACCCTACACAAAAATATACCCTAACCAAAACAAGTATCCTCACCTAAAAGGAGATCCTACCCTAAAAGTACCCACCCCGAACAAGTACCACACCTGAAAAAAGTATCCTACACCGAAAGTAATCCTACCCTGAAAGGGGCATTAAAAAAATCCCACACCGAAAAAGTATCCTACCCCAAAAAGTAAGATCCTACACCTAAAAGTAAGTACCTACACCGAAAGTGAGCACCCCTACCCAAAAAAGTGGCATCCCACACCTGAAAGTATCCTAAAAACCCCAAATGGTACCTCCCCTGAAAGAAGACCCTACACCTAAAAGGAGCATCCTCCCCTAAAGTAGACCCTACCCTAAAAAGTATTTTTTTACATTAAAGGGGGAACCCAAAAACAAAAGTGAGCCCCTCACTAAAAATTTCCCTACCCCTGAAAAAGTACCCTAACCTGAATTTTGTATCCTACACCTGAAAAGTATCCTAACCTGAAAATATCCACACCTAAAAGTGAAAAAAAAGTACCCTTCCCCCGAAACAACGATCCTACACCTAAAAGTGAGATCCAAAAACAAAGTATCCTACACCTGAAACAAAGTATCCTACACCTGAAGTGAGTATCCTACACCGAAAAGTTCCTCACTGAAAAAAACGTATCCTCACCTGAAAGTGAATCCAACACCTAAAGTGAGTATCCTCCCGAAAAAAGTATCTTCACCTGAAACAACGTACCCTACACCAGAAAGTGAGATTACCCCTGAAAAAAGTATCTACCCTGAAAAGACCCTACCCCTAAAAGTGAGACCTACACCTGAAAAAGATCCTACACCTAAAGGAGTATCCTACACCGAAAAATATCCTAACCTGAAAAACCCAACCCCCCGTAACCTACACCTAAAAACAACGTTTTCTACACTAAAAGTACCAAAACAAAAAGTGAGATTACACCTAAAAAAAAACGTATCCTCACCTAAACACGTATCCTACACTGAAAGTGAGTATCCTACACCTGAAACAACGTATCCTACACTTGAAACACCGTATCCTACACCTAAAAGTGAGCATCCTACACCTGAAAAAACTATCCACACCAAAAGTGAGATCCTACACCTAAAAGTACCTACACCTAAAAAAAGTACCTACCCCCTAAAAAAGGGATCCTACCCCCCGAAAAACGTATCCTACCCAAAAACAACTATCCTACCCCTGAAAGGGTATCCTACCCCTGAAAAAGTATCCCCCCTGAAAAAACGTATCCTACACCTAAAAGTGAGTACCCACCCCAAAAAAAGTACCTACACAAAAAGTATCCTACACCTGAAAACAACTATCTCCCCTGAAGTAGTACCCTACACCTGAAAGGAGTACCCCTAAAACTAAAAAAGTACAAATCATACACCCCTAAAAGAATACCCTACACCTGAAAGTAGATCCTACCCTGAAATTTTGTACCCCTACCCCTAAAATAGTTCCACCCCTGAAAGTAAGTACCCTACACCTAAAATGAGCATCCCACCTAAAAGTGAGACCCCTACACCGAAAGTAAGTACTACACCTGAAAGTGAGTACCCTACCCTGAAAGAATATCCTACACCTGAAAGTGAGACCCTACCCCTAAAAGTGAGATCCAAACCTGAAACAACGTATCCTACACCTGAAGTAGTATCCTACAATTTAAAGTGAGTATCCTACACCTAAAACAAGTATCCCCAAAAAACCAACCGAAACAACGTACCTACCCTAAAAGTACGTATCCTACCCCTGAAACAACGTATCCTACACCTGAAAAACTTTCCCCCCAAAAAAATACTACCCTAAAGTGAGTATCCTACACCTAAAAACCAAAAAACCGATCCTACCCCTGAAATGAGTATCCAACACCTAAAAAGTACCCTACACCTGAAACAACGTACCCTACACCTGAAAAGTATCCCACCTAAAAAGTACCACACCAAAAGAAATTTCCCTACCCCTGAAAAAAGATCCTACCCCTGAAAAAAGTATCCTACCCGAAAGTGTATCCTACACCGAAAGTAATATCCACACCAAAAAGAATATCCTACACTGAAAAAGTATCCACCCCTAAAGTGAGATCCTACACCTAAAAAGCCCTACACCTGAAAAAAGTATCCTAACCAAAAAGTGAGGATCCTACACCTGAAACAGTACCTACACCGAAAAAACGTACCCTACCTGAAAGTGATATCTAACCTGAAAAAAGGGTTTAAATCCACACCCTGAAAGTGAGTACCTACCTGAAAAAACGTACCCTTTAACCTGAAAGGGAGTATCCTCCCCTGAAAAAACGAACCCTACCCCTGAAAAAAACGTATTCCTAAAACCTAAAAAGTGAGTACCAACCCCTAAAAGTAGTTCCTACACCTGAAACAAGTATCCTAACCTAAGTGATTTCTAACCTAAAAAACGATCCTACCCCGAAAAAAAACCCCCCCCCGGTTTCCTACACCTGAAACAACGTATCCTACACCTAAAACAACGTATCCTACCTGAAAAAGTACCTACCCCCTGAAATGAGTACCTACACCTAAAAACGTATCCTACCCCTGAAAGTAGTACCCTACACCAAAACAACTTTATCCAAACCCCTGAAAAGAAACCCTAACCTGAAAAAAGTTCCTACACTGAAAAAGTATCCACACCGAAAAAGTATCCTCCCCGACAAACGAAATCCACCAAAAGTGATACCTACACTGAAAAACGTATCCTACCCCGAAAGTGATTTAAAACCAAACCCATTTTTGAAAAAGGGTATCCTACCTAAAAGTGAGTATCCTACCCCTAAAGTGAGATCTACACCTGAAAAAAACGTACCCTACCCCAAAAAGGAGAAAAATCCCTACCCCTGAAAGTGAGTATCCTAACCTAAAAAGTTCCTACCCTGAAAAGTATCCAACCTGAAACAACAAATTCACTAAAAGTGAGTACCCTACACCTAAAAAAACGACCTAAATAAAAAGTATCCTACAAAACAAGTATCCTACCCCTAAAAGTAAGTTCCTACACCTAAACCGAAATCCTCCCTAAAACAACGTACCTACACCTAAAAGGTGATATCCTACACCTGAAAAACGTATCCTACACCTAAAGTGAGACCCTTTCCACCTGAAACAACGTTCCTAACCTAAAGGGGTATCCTACACCTGAAACAAGTATCCACACCTAAAGGAGTATCCTACCCTAAAGTGAACCTACCCCTAAAAAGTACCTACACCAAAAAGGAGATCCTACCCTGAAAAAACGTATCCTACACCAAAAATTTAAAACGGTGAGTATTTACACCTAAAAAGACCCTACCCCTAAAGGGGTATCCTAACCGAAAAAAAAAACCCTTCACCAAGTGAGTACCACACCTAAAAAAATCCTACCCTAAAAAGAAAAGTATCCTACACCTAAGTATCCTAACCTGAAAGTGAGTATCCTACCCTGAAACAAGTACCTTCCCCTGAAAAAACGATCCTACACCTGAAAGTAAATATTTAACCTAAACACGTACCCTACACCAAAATGAGATCCACCCGAAAAACTTTCCCCTACCCCTAAAGTGATATCCTACCCTGAAAAGGAGTATCCTAACCTAAAAGGCCCCGGAGCATCCTACCCGGGAAACACAGTACCTACACCAAAAGTGAGTTCCTCACCAAAAACACCGTATCCACACAAAAAAGTGAGACCCACACTGAAAAAAACGTACCTACACCAAAAAAGTGAGTATCCTACCCCTAAAAAGTACCCTAACCTAAAAATATCCAACACCTAAAAAGATCCTCACCTAAAGTAGTACCTACCCCTGAAAAAGTATCCTAACCGAAAGGAGATCCTACACCAAAAAAAGTACCTTCACCTAAAAGTATCCTACACCTGAAAGTAGTTTTCTACACCTGAAAAAAGTACCCTAACCTAAAGTGAGACCCTCCCCTGAAAAAGTTTTCCACACCAAAAAGTGAACCTACACCTAAAAGTGTACCCTACCCCTAAAAAACCCTCCCCTAAAGTACTACACCTAAAGTAGTATTACACCTAAAACAAGACCCCACCCAAAAGTGAGCATCCTACCCGAAAAGATCCTCACCAAAATGGTTCCTAAAAACCAAAAAAAGTGGACCCACCCCCTAAAAAGATCCTACCCCTAAAGGGGAGATCCTTTTACCTGAAAGAAAAGTATCTACCCTGAAATTTAAATCCTCACTAAAGTGAGCATCTACACCTGAAAGTAACCCTACACAAAAAGTGAGATCCTACACCTAAAAGTAAGTACCCTTTACACCAAAGTAAAATCCTAACCTGAAAGTAGACCCTACACTGAAAGTGGCACCCTACACCTAAAAGTGAGCCCCTACACTGAAAGAAAGTACCTACCCTAAAAGGAAGTATCCTACACTGAAAGAAGACCTCACTGAAAGAAAAGCCACCCAAAAAACCCTAAAAAGGGGGCACTACCCCTGAAAAAATATCCTCACCAAAAAATGAGTATCCTCACCTAAAGTGAATCCTACCCCAAAAAAATCCAAACCCCTGAAAGTGTATCTACCCGAAAAAGTATCCTACCCCTGAAATAGACCCTACCCCAAAAAAACAAACGGTATCCTTCCCTGAAAGTGAGTACCTACACCTAAAAAAGATCCTACACCTGAAAAACCAACGGTATTCCTACACCTAAAAGTAAATCCTACCCCTAAAAGTACTTACCCCGAAAAAAGTATCCTACACTAAAATGAGTATCCTACACCTGAAAAAAGTACCCACCCTGAAAAAAGATCCTACACCTAAAGTGAGATTCCACCTGAAACAACGATCCTACCCCTAAAAACAAGTACTACACCTAAAGTGAGTATCCTCACCTGAAACAAGATCCACCCTGAAAGTAGAATCCTACACCGGGTAAAACAAACCCGTATCCTCACCTGAAAGGAGTACCCAACCCCCTAAAAGGGGGAATCCTACACCTGAAAAGTACCCTCCCTGAAAAAACGATCCTCACCTAAATTTAGATCCTAACCCTGAAAAAGTATCCTACACCGAAAGGGGTATCCACACCTGAAAAAAGTATCCACACCTAAAGTGAGACCACACCTAAAAAATCACCCCTGAAAAAGTACTACCCCGAAAAAATTTTCAAAAATAAAAGGAGTATCCTCACCTGAAACAACTATCTACACTGAAAAAGATCCTACCCGAAAAAGTACCCTTTCACCTGAAAGGAGTATCCTACAACTAAAAGTGAGACCCTACACCAAAAAAGGGTATCCTACACCTGAAACAACGTATCCTACACCTAAAAGTGAGTATCCTACACCTGAAACAACGTTTCCCTAACCCCCTGAAAAAAACGTATCCTACACCAAAAAGTGAGTACTACACCTGAAAAACGTTTTCCACCCCTAAAAGTGAGTACCCTAACTGAAACAAATCCAACCCCGAAAGTATACCCTACCCAAACAAAATTTTTTGAAACAACGTACCCTAACCTAAAGTGAGTATCCACACCTGAAGTGAGTATCCTCCTGAAAAATTTAAAAAAAGTATCCTACACCAAAACAACGTATCCTACCCTGAAAAAGTATTCACCCTTCCACCTGAAAGTAAGTATCCTACACCTGAAACAACGACCCTTTACCCCTTTAAAAAGTACCTCACCTGAAGTGAGTATCCTACCCCTAAAAGATTACACCTAAAAACAACGTTTTCTACACCTAAAAGTGAGTTCCCACTGAAACAAGTATCCTCCCCTAAAGTGAGTACCTACACCTGAAAAAAACTTTCCCCCTAAAAAGACCCACCAAAAAATTTTTTTCCCCTGAAAGTGAGTACCCCCAAAACAACCCTACATGTATCCTACCCCTAAGTGAACCTACCCTGAAAAAGTATCCAAACCCCAAAAACCAAAGACCTACCCCTGAAAGTATATCCTTCCCCAAAAAAAGTATCCACCCCAAAAGTGAGTACCTACACCTAAAAAACAAGTATCCTACACCTAAAAGGGGTTTTAAAAAAAGGGGATCCTACACCAAAAAGTGAGATCCTACACCTGCAACTTTAAAATTATCCCCACCTAAAGTGAGATCCCCCAAAACCTAAAAAAAACGTATCCTACACTAAAGTGAGTATCCTACACCTAAAAAAACCCCGGTATTCCCCTACACCAAAGTGATATCCACACCTAAAAAAGTATCCAACAAAAAGTAGATCTACCCGGGAACACCGTACCTACACCTAAAAGGAGATCCAAAACCTGAAACACGTATCCTACCCTAAAAGGAGTATCCTACCCCTGAAAAAAAATCCTCCCCTGAAAAAGAACCTTTCACCTGAAAAAAACGATTACACCTGAAAAAGTATCTACACCTGAAAGTGAGTATCCTACACCTAAAACAACGTATCCTACCCCTGAAACGTATCCTTTCCCTGAAACAACGACCCTAACCTAAAGTGAGTATCTACACCTGAAAAGTTCCTACACCGAAAAAAGTACCCTACACCTGAAGTGAGACCCTACACCAAAAAAGTATCCTCCCTAAAATGAGATCCTACCCGAAAAACGTATCCTACCCCTAAAGGAGGGTACCCTGCCCCTGAAAGTGAGTATCCTACACCAAAAAGTGGTACCCCTCCCTAAAAGTGAGATCCTACCCCTGAAAAAACGATCCTAACCAAAAGGATATCCTCCCCAAAAAAGTACCCTCCTAAAAAGCCTACCCTTAAAGGGGTATCCTACACCCTAAAAACATTTCCTACACCTAAAAGTGAGTATCCTACCCCTGAAAAAAACGTATTTTCACCTAAAAACAACGACCCTACACCTGAAGTGAGTACCCCCTACACCTAAAAAACAACCCCCCGGGTATCCTACACTTAAAAAAGATTAAAAAAAAAAAAAAAAAAAAAAAAAAAAAATGAGATCCTACACCTGAAAAACGAATCCTACCCCTGAAAGTGAGATATTACACCTAAAAACCGTATCCTACACCTGAAAGTGATACCCTAACCTAAAAACAACGTATCTACACCTAAAAGTGAGTATCCTACACCTAAAACAAATATCCAAACCCCTGAAAACCGTACCCTACACCAAATTTTGAGATCAACCCCTAAAAAAAAAGTACTACACCAAAAGGGAGACCCTACCCCTGAAACCGATCCTACACCAAAAGGAGCACCACCCCAAAAACATCGTATCCTAACCCAAAAAGTGAGTATCCTAAAACGAAAAACGTATCCTACCCCAAAAAATTGAGATCCAAACCCCTAAAAACAACGATCCTACACCTAAAAGTGAGCATCCTTCACAAAAAACACCGACCTCACCTAAAAAGTGAGTATTACCCCAAAAAAGTGAGTATTCTACACCTGAAACAACGTATCCTACACCTAAAAGTGAGTTTTCCACCCTGAAACAACGTATCCTACCCTAAAAGTGGACCCAAAACCCGAAAGTGATATCCACCCCTAAAAGTGAGTATCCTACCCCTAAAAGTGAGTATCCTACACCAAAAAGTGAGTATCCTACACTGAAACAAGTATCCACACCTGAAGTGGTATCACCCCTAAAAATGAGATCCTTAACCTGAAAGTGAGTATTTACCCTAAAGTGAGCATCCTCACCTAAAAGTGAGCACCCTACACCTGAAAGTAAGACCCTACCCAAAAAATGAGCATCCTACACCTAAAAGTGAGCACCCTACACTAAAAGGAGCATCTACACCTAAAATTAGTATCCTACACCTAAAAGTAAGTATCCTACACCGAAAGAAAAGCCTACACCTGAAAGAAAAGGTCCTACCCTAAAGGGGCACCCTACTCCTAAAAGTGAGCATCCACACCGAAAGTATCCTACCCCCACAAAAGAGTATCCGTCCCCTGAAAGTGACATCCACCTAAATGAGCATCCTAAACCTGAAGAAGTACCTACACCTGAAAGTATTTATCTTACACCTTAAAAGTGAGCATCCACACAAAATGAGCTTTTCCTCACGTGAAAGTAAGTACCCTACACCTAAACGTGAGTATCCTACACCTGAAAGTTTGTATCTACACCTAAAGTGTGTACCCTACCCCGAAAGAAGTTCCTCACCTAAAGTGAGCACCCTCACCTAAAAGTAGATCCTACCCTGAAGTAAGTACCCTACACTAAAAGTGAGTATCCTACACCTGAAGAAATATCCTACCCCCTGAAAGTGGCATCCTCACTAAAAGTGAGCTCCTACACTGAAAAAAACGTTCCTACCCCGAAAAGTGGGTACCCCTACAACTAAAAGGAGTACCTAACTGAAAACGTATCCTACACCTGAAAGTAAGTATCCTACACCTGAAACAACGTACCCTACACCTGAAACAACGTATCCTACACCTGAAACAACGTATCCTACCCCCTAAAATAGCCCTACCCTGAAAGTGATATCCTAAAACTGAAACAAGTATCCAAACCCCTAAAGTGAGTACCCCAAACAAAAAAAACGTATCCTACACCTGAAAGGAGTACCTAAACAAAGTGAGTATCCACACCTGAAACAATATTCCTACACCTGAAACAACGTACCCTACACCTAAAAAGTGAGTATCCTACACCTAAAGAAAGTACCCTACCCCTGAAAGGGGGCATCCTACCCAAAAAAGGGAGCACCCTACACCTGAAAAAAGTATCCTACACCAAAAAGGGTACCCTACACCTAAAAGTAAGCCCTCCCTGAAAGTGAGCATCCTACCCCAAAAGTGGCACCCAAACCCCTGAAACAAGTTTTCTCCCCTGAAAGTGAGTATCCTCAACTAAAAGTGAGCCTACACCTGAAAACAAGGGTATCCTACACTGAAAAAACTATCCTACACCTGAAAGTGAGTATCCTACACCTAAACAACGTACCCCTACACCGGAAAAAAACGTTCCTAACCTGAAACAACGTATCCTATAACTAAAAGTGAGTATCCTCCCCAAAACAACGAATCCACACCTGAAAAACGTACCCACCTAAAAGTGTTTACCCCTACACCTGAAAGTGAGGATCCTACACCGAAAGTGAGTATCCTCCCCTGAAACAAGTACTACCCCTAAAAGTGAGTACCCTACACCTGAAACAACGACCCTCCCTAAAACAACGTATCCAAACCCCTGAAACAACGTATCCTACACCTGAAAGTTAGTATCCTACACCTGAAACAAGTATCTCACCTAAACGTTAGTATCCTACACCTAAAACAACGTATTCTACACCTGAAAGTGAGTATCCTACACCGAAAGTAAGTATCCTACCCTAAAGTGAGATCCTACCCAAAAAATGAGCACCCCTACACCTGAAAACCGTACCCTACCCCAAAAAGTGAGTATATACACCTGAAACAACGTACCCTACACTTAAAGTGAGCATCCTACACCTGAAAACTTCCCTAACCTAAAAGTGAGCATCCTACACCTGAAACACCGTATCCTACACCTAAAGGGGGTATTCCCCAAACAACGTATCCTACCCTAAAAGTGAGTACCCTCCCCGAAACAACGTATCCTCCCCAAAAAGTGAGCATCTTTCCCCTGAAAACCGTACCTAACCTAAAGTGAGTTCCTACAAAAAAATGAGTACCCTACCCTGAAACACCGTATCCTACACCTAAAAGTGAGCATCCTACACCTAAAAGTGAGTATCCTACACTGAAAGAAAATACCCTACACCTGAAAGGAGCATCCTACCCTGAAAGTAGCATCCTACCCTAAAAGTCAGCACCCTACACCTGAAAGTAAGTATCCTACACCTGAAATTTAGTACCACCCTGAAAGTGAGATCAAACCCTAAAAGTGAGCATCCCACCTAAAGTAAGAATCCTACACCTGAAAGTGAGTATTACCCCTGAAAGAAAGTACCCTACCCTAAAATGAGTATCCTACAACTGAAAGTAAGTACCCTACACCTAAAAAGAGCATCTACCCAAAAAGTGGCATCTACCCCGAAGTATAAGTATCCTACACCTGAAAGTGAGTATCCTTCATCTGAATGAAAGTATGCTACACCTGAAAGGGAGGATCCTACACCTAAAAGTGAGTCACCTACTACGAAACAACGTACCCTCCCCTGAAAGTGATATTCTACCCCTGAAAGTGATACCTACACCTGAAAACAACGTATCCTACACCAAAAAGTGAGTTTTACACCTGAAACAAGTATCCTACCCCAAAACAACGTATCCTACCCCTGACAAACGTACCCTCACCTGAAAGGAGTATCCTAACACCTGAAACAACGATCCTACACCTTAAAGTGAGTATCCTCCCCTGAAATAACGACCCTCCCTGAAAGGATACCACACCTGAAAGTGGTACCTCCCTGAAATGGTACCCTACACCAAAAGTGAGTCCACACCTGAAAAAAAAGTATCTACACCTAAAAGTGAGTATCCTACACCTGAAAGTGAGTACCTACCCCAAAAAGTGAGTATCCTACCCCTAAAAGTGAGTACCAAACCTAAAAACAACGATCCTACACCTGTAAGTGAGTTTTCCCACCTAAAGTGATATCCTACACCTGAAAGTGAGTATCCTACCCCTTAAACAACGTATCCTACACCTGAAAGGATATCATAACCTGAAAAACTTCCTACCCCTGAAAAAAACCGTATCCTACACCTGAAAGTGAGTTCCACACCTAAAAGTGAGACCCTACACCTAAAAGTGAGCATCCTAACCTAAACACCGACCCTACACCTAAAAGGAGTATCCACCCCCTGAAAAAACGTATCCTACCCTAAAAGTAGCATCCTACCCCTAAAACACCGTACCCTACCCCTAAAAGTGAGTACCCTACACCTGAAAAAAAGTATCCAAACCCCTAAAAGTGAGATCCTACCCTAAAAGTGATTTCCCTAACCTGAAAAAACGTTTTACACCTGAAAGTGAGTATCCTACACCTAAAAGTGAGTATCTACACCTAAAGAAAGCAGCCGACACCTGAAAGTGAGTATCCTACACCTGAAAACGTATCCTTTCACCTGAAAGTGATATCCTCACCTAAAAGGGTTCCTACACCTGAAAAAAACGTACCCTACACCTGAAAGTGAGTACCTACACCTAAAAGTGAGTATTACACTGAAAGTGAGCATCCTACACCTGAAACAACGTATCCTACACCTAAAAGTGAGTATCTAAACCTAAAGTGATTTATTACCCCTGAAAGTGACTACCTACACCTAAAAACAACGTTTTTTCCAACACCAAAAAGGGTACCACCCAAAAAAGTGAGTTCCTTCCCTTTAAAAGTGAGCATCTACACCTAAAACAAGTACCCTTTCACCTAAAAGTCAGTTCCACACCTAAAAGGGGAGTATTACACTGAAAGGAGCACCCTACCCCGAAAAACGTATCTACCCCTAAAAGTGGTATCCTTCACCTAAATTTTATCCTACACCTGAAAGTGAGCATCCTACCCCTGAAACCCCGTATCCTACCCCAAAAAATGAGCTTTTACACCTGAAACACGACCTCCCCCTTTAAAAAGTGAGTTTTCCTTCACCTAAAAGTGAGACCCTACACTTAAAGTGAGCCCACCCTGAAACACCGATCCTACCCCCTTATAGTGAGATTTCCCTAAATGAGTATCCTACCCCTAAAAACGTATCCTACCCCTAAAAGTGAGTACCCACACCTAAAAGGAGCACTACCCCCTAAACCCCGTATCCTACACTAAAAGTGAGTATGTACACCAAAGTGACATCCTATACCGAAAAAAAACCCACCCCTAAAAGTGAGTATCCTACCCCAAAAGTGAGACCTACACCAAAAAGTAAGTACCCACCCCAAAAAAGTGAGTATCCTACCCTAAAAGTGGTATCCTACCCCAAAAGTTTTGCTAAATGAAAGTGAGCACCCATCCTGAAAAAACGTATCCACACCTAAAAGTGAGCATCCTACCCCTAAAAGTAAGTATCCTACCCTGAAGGATATCCTACACCTGAAAGTGAGTATCCTACACCTGAAAGTGAGCATCCTACACCTGAAACTGAGTATCTTATAGCTGAAAGTGAGCATCCTTCACTTAAAAGTACGTATCGTTCACCTGAAAGTGAGCATCCTACACCTGAAAGTGAGCATCCTTCACTGTTGTGGTATCCTACACTGAATTTGGCATTACACGAAAGTACGTACCCTATCCCTTTAAGTGAGATCCTCCCCCCTGTAACTGTGTATCCTTCAGAGAACTGTGTTTCCTCCCCCCGAAACTTGTATTTTCCCCCGCAACTGTGTATCCTCCCCCTGTAACTGTGATCCTTCCCCGAAACTGATTCCTCCCCCCGAAAACTGTGTTCCTCCCCCGAAAACTGTGTACTTCCCCAACTGGTATCCTACCCCCCTGTTTCTGAATCTTCCCCCCTGTAACTGTATACCCTTTCCCCTGTAACTGTGTTTCCTACCCCTGTAACTGTATACCCTACCCTTTTACTGGTATCCTACCCCCCCCAAGGCACCTACCCTTGTAACTGGATCCTCCCCTGTTACTGTGTATCCTACCCCTGTAACTGTGTATCCTACCCCTGTAACTGTGTATCCTACCCCTGTAACTGTGTATCCTACCCCTGTTACTGTGTATCCTACCCCTGTAACTGTGTATACTACCCCTGTTTCTGTGTATCCTACACCTGTAACTGTGTATCCTTCACCCCTGTAACTGTGTATCCTACACCTGTAACTGTGTATCCTACCCCTGTAACTGTGTATCCTACACCTGTAACTGTGTATCCTACCCCCGCAACTGTGTATCCTACCCCTGTAACTTTATATCCTACCCCTGTAACTGTGTATCCTACGATACGATGTTTTATGTTTTACACAGTAGAATTATTGTGTGTATGTTTTCCCTCAACAATGCGAGGCAGTGTTTGCCTTGATCTTAGTATTGATTTCCTGCTTTGCAAGATATGGATGTTTATTACAAAATGCGTCCATAAGTGTGCGTTGTTATGTGTTGATTATCGAAACATAATCTGAGATTGTAAAAAAAAAAATACATCTGATAATATTAAAGGCGGAAGAGTGCCCAAAGAATCCTAAATAAAATGCTTCTTTGAATCACGCTAAAAAATAATGTAATAAATTCATAAAAATGCAAGCAACGGTTGCAGTCAGCCTAGAGAGTGCAACAATGTGAGTATGTGGCGCCCCTGGCGTCTGCGCTGGGAACACCGTCCATGTGAGAGTAGCAGGCAGTGGCGCGGGTCAGTGTGTGCGCGCGCTTCGAACCTGACAGACGAGTGAGTGTGAGTGAGAGTGAGAGAAAACCACGAGGGACACGCGAGGAAACAGTACAGGTAAGTCACTTACTGATATAACAACTAATTGCATACCAACGACAAAATTAAACGACATTTTTCTAATTTGTATTAAATTATTTAAAATTGTAATAATAATTTGGGGAAATTTTGGAAATTATTGTTACTAATGACAACATTGACACTTGGCAGACATTTAGTGTTCTCCGCTTTGCGTTGGAGATCATCCTCGGCGTTTCATCCCTAATGTGGGCGACATTTTCTTAAGTCAAACCAGAGCCTGACGCTGACAGTGTCAAATGTACCTCACAGTAGGGACGAAACGTGGAGAATCATCTTAAACCGAACGCGGCGATAAACTAGCTTCACTTTCCTGTCGAATATTCGTTGTTTGACTTGTTTCTATGTTTAAGTGCCAAAACAAATCTCCTCCTCGATTGGATAGACTAGGAATTCAAAGTGAGCTGGGTTCGAGTCCCTGTTGATACAACCGCACTTCGCTTTACAAACCAGTCGAGATTGAGCCTGAAGCACGGTGTTCATAATTATCAAGGCAATGCATTGACAAAACAATATTTAAAAATATAATTATTATGCTTTGTAAGAAGAACTTTTATATTTTATAGAGACCTAGATTAAAACTGCTGTGAATAACATTGCAATTCGGTGGCTGAGTAGGCCTACGATATTATTACACAACGAGGAAAACGCTTAAGTCCCGCCGCGTTGATGGATGAGCGTAAGTTTTTAGTTTGCGTGGGACCACTTATCCTTTGCAAGTGCTTTGTGAATGTATTGTAGGTGATTGTTGTCAAGTTTCTATTGTTACTTGTTAATTGTTATTATAAACCTCAAAAAACTCATATTAAAACATTTATTTCTATGGATTCTGTCTAACTTTTTCAACTCTTTCTTTCAAAATGTACTTTATCACCATAACCTTAATGTCCATGTGAAATATGAACGTTGTAGCCCCACCTGTTTGGTCAGAATCGGCCCAAATGTGACGCAAATATCGCACTTAAAATCGAAAAACACATTAAAACCTTTTTTCTATGGTTTCTGGCTAACTTTTTCAACTTTTTCTTTCAAAAGGTACTTAATCACCATAATGTTAATGTCCATGTGAAATATGAACGTTGTAGCCCCACTCGTTTGGTCAGAATCGGCCCAAATGGATCGAAAATATCGCACTAAAAATCGAAAAAAAATCGTAAAAGTACGATATTCGTTAGAAATATTTCTTCGATAATACCCAAAAACGTGGCACGTCTAAGTTCAGAGATTTCGAAGGTCCCCTCCAATTTTCGTTAAGATTGCATATGCCGTTTGCCCGGAATCGTGCGAACAAACAGACAAAAAAACAAACAAAAAAATAAATAAAAAAACATTGGAGCTAAATTTGTTGAGGGGTCAGTGAAATTGAAGTCTTCGCTTCGCTCATCCAATTAAGCATTTACAACAATACATAAGAGCACGACATTATAATTTAATTTGATCAATATAAAACGGCATACAGCTTAACTGCGATAAACGTGGGCATAAGCTATATAAAATATGCATTTGCGACTAAACTAGGAAAACTTTTAAGTCCCGCCGCGTTGATGGATGAGCTTTTTTGTAAGTTTTTAGTTTGCGTAGGACCACTTTTCCATTGCAAGTGCTTTTTGAATGTATTGTAGGTGACTTTTGTCAAGTTTCTATTGTTACTTGTTAATTGTTATTATAAACCTCAAAAAACTCATATTAAACCTTTATTTCTATGGATTCTGGCTAGCTTTTTCAACTTTTTCTTTCAAACGGTATTATACATCACCATAACCTCAATGTCCATTTGAAATATGAACGTTGTAGCACCACCCGTTTGGTCAGAATCGGCCAAAATGTCACGAAAATATCGCACTAAAAATCGAAAAAAATCGTAAAAGTACGATATTCATGAGAAATATTTCTTCGATTGTACCCAAAAACGTGGCACGTCTAAGTTCAGAAATTTCGAAGGTCCTCTTCAATTTTCATCAAGATCGCTTATGCCGTTTGCCCGGAATCGTGCGAACAAACAGACAAAACTACAACAAAAAAAAAAAAACACCCGAGCTAAATTTTTTTGGGGGTCAGTGAAATTGAAGTCTTCGCTTCGCTCATCCAAAAAAACGTTAGTAAAACTGGGAAAGAAGAATAACTACCTATAGGTACCGAAATATTTAAAACAAACTAATCCTTTATTTATTACTAGTAAAACGCTTAAGTCCCGCCGCGTTGATGGATGAGCTTTTTTGTAAGGTTTTTGTTTGCGTAGGACCACTTTTCCTTTGCAAGTGCTTTTTGAATGCATTGTAGGTGATTGTTGTTAAGTTTCTATTGTTACTTGTTAATTGTTATTATCAACCTAAAAAAACTCATATTAAAACCTTTATTTCTATGGATTATTGCTAACTTTTTCAACTTTTTCTTTCAAAAGGTACTACATCACCACAACCTTAATGTACATGTGAAATATGAACGTTGTAGCCCCACCCGTTTGGTCAGAATCGGCCCAAATGTGAAGAAAATATCGCACTAAAAATCGAAAAAAATCGTAAAAGTACGTTATTCATGAGAAATATTTCTTCGATTGTTCCCAAAAACGTGGCACGTCTAAGTTCAGAGATTTAGAAGGTACCCTCCAATTTTCATCAAGATCGCTTATGCCGTTTGCCCGGAATCGTGCGAACAAACAGACAAAAAAAAAACACCCGAGCTAAATTTTTTTGGGGTCAGTGAAATTGAAGTCTTCGCTTCGCTCATCCAATGAATATCTTGTAATTAGAAATTAAGTTAATTATTAATTGATAAATCAATCCTACAAAATATATCTTCTATTTCAACATCTTCCTTTACACTAGACCAAAACATTACATAATTCCGAGATTGTTGTACGAAATTCTAGGCTTGAATTCAAAATATAAAACAAGTAACTATATTAAGCAATAGTAAATATCAGCAAACACCGCGATCGCCAGCAAAGTAAGCAGTAATGCACTGAAGGCACGCCCGTGTGTCGCTCCAAGCATGAAAAACAAGGTGAAGACAACAGTACTAACTTAGTGTTATTTTAATCGTGTATAATATGTTTAGGAATTACTTTGATTAAGTACCAATGTTCTGCTGTCTAATGCACCGTCTTCATTCGGGGCCTATAAAGGTTGTAATGCATGTACTTGCACATGTATTATGACTGCGAACCAGCTTCATTTCGCGAAATTTCGTAATAATTATTATCATTTAAACAATCAACTTTATTCTTGTTGTGTGTATTACGGATAGTGGGCACGGATTCATTCACGAAATTTAGGAAAAGAAAGAAAAAATTAAGAAATACGTAGAAGGAATTAATTAATTAATTTTTTTAAATGGGAAAGTTAATCGGAAATATAGTTTGAAGGAAACTTATTGCTCTTGTGCGTCATATTATTGCCAAATGAAGTGAAATGAATCTTTTAAAAGAGCAATATTTGTATTTCGCGTCACAATCATCGAGTGAATCAGTATCTGAATGTTGAGTCAGGAGGTGCGACTGTTATCATAACACGTACTCTTCTCAGATGTGTTGTTGAGTCGCGAGGTGCGACTGTTATCATAACACTCTTCTCAGATGTGTCGCGAGCCGGCGAGGTGCGACTGTTATCATAACACTCTTCTCAGATGTGTCGCGAGCCGGCGAGGTGCGACTGTTATCATAACACTCTTCTCAGATGTGTCGCGAGCCGGCGAGGTGCGACTGTTATCATAACACTCTTCTCAGATGTGTCGCGAGCCGGCGAGGTGCGACTGTTATCATAACACTCTTCTCAGATGTGTCGCGAGCCGGCGAGGTGCGACTGTTATCATAACACTCTTCTCAGATGTGTCGCGAGCCGGCGATAGTCGCGCGAACAAGGCGGTGATAGCGGTAGCAATAAAATAGATTATCATCTAATGGTGAAACACGGGACATTTGGCTGCGGAATTGAATTATGGCGTTTCTGAACCTTCCCGAGTGAGCATCGTCACTCGTCAGTCGCTCTGATGATGAAGCCTTTACAGTGGCTCCGAAATGAATATGTTACACACGAACTCCGAATGCATCACTACAAATGTAATGTGAACTTACAACGTCAACCAACACCTGTATGGCTTGATTCTGTCAGTGGTTACGTCATAAAGGCACTTTGTGTAATATTATTATTTATTATTAATTATTTATTGACAACGGGGTAAACCCCACGTGTGCAATACAATAGACATACATGATACATAGTACAATAACACAATAGTAGAATAATAATACAATAGAAATAGACAACCTGTGACAAACTAGATGGAGCGTGCGAAGATAGTTGTGAGGGGCTTACACAGCTCTCAATCCCACATTGGGGAACGTTCAGTCCGGATTGCCAGTGGCGAGTATCGAACTGGCGTGTTTGAACTACCTCTATTGGGATCGGTCGTCTGGTCCTGGGTGGCTAGCTCTGAGAAACAATCGTGCATTCAAAAGTGTTTTAATGCATGTGTGAGTGAAATAGAGGAAGAAAGAATATTTGAAGTAAGGTCAAAAAAAGTAGTGAAATGTAAACGCGCATGAAGATGTCAGTTTAATATCACCAAAGATTCTGGCCGACCCGGAAGAGACTGTGAGGTTGTTGTCACTGATCGATCATTTAGTTCAAACATCCCAACACAATTATTAGTCGAGACGTCAAATCAATCAGAATCGTCGGGTCCTGTCTGGCGACAGAGGCGGTGGAGCGTCTGTCGGTTGAGCTTACACCACACAGAGATCTGACAGAGTGCGATGAGGAACGTGCACCGTCACTGCTACAGACAACATAATATAGATAGACCCACAATTATAATCCTCGTTTAGCTTAATTAATTCAGTGGTATATAAGACAAAGTTTGTCCCACAGGGAATAACATGGAAGATCAATCCACCTGGATTCTAGGGAACCATTGCACGACACACTTCACAGTTGTGTTTGTAAAAATATAGGCCACCTCGGGTAAATAGTCAAGAAATTAATTTTTTCGCTATTCAATACACATTTCCTGTTCATACACCATGTAATAGAAGAAAAATACGAGAATATAATACACACAACCTAATAATAATCGAAGAGAGCTTCATGAAAAAACTGTGTGACTTTGAAGCTAATTGCCAATTACATTCTTCCAGTATACACAATTACATGAACACCATTCATGCCCCTAAGTGAGATGTAAATTATAAAACCTGACAATATGATTAGAAATTGAAAAGTGAAATTTGAGATGAAGATCATGATCACTAGGCTATCAAGCTATTCGAAACCAGAAAGACGGGAACCGGCAGACTTTAATTGCTTGCTCGAATCAATTAAGAATCTGCTTTCTAAGCTTTTAACTTGATTGATAATAACAAGTGGCCTAATGATCGGCACTTGTGCACTGAAAGCGCAGGAGGAGGCGGCCCATTAAATTAATGTCAATATAATAGCCGGCGATCAGCAGGGGAGTGAAAGCACACACGGCCGAGGCGATGCTGATTGAGATAGGCTCCATCCCATGTGCCTTTAACAGCGAGTCTTAGCTGACCAGGGCCGTGGGAATTATAATCAATCACTTTGTAGACGTAAGAAAACTTATGTTGAGTTATTGATGGACATGTTTGAGGGTAGAGCCATTGAGTACTCAATGATACTCAATGCATGGTAGAACGTAAATCAAGTACTTTGTACGCAATACAACATGGATAACATACTAATAACTAAGCTAGCAAACCCACCACGAACATATCCCCCTAAGGGTTGTTATAGGGTGTTATGAGGATAGGATAGTATAAGGGTGGATACATGTGTATAAGACTCATTGAATCGTAGGTCTGTATACCTTGGAAAATCTCCCGCTGGGATTGCCGGTGGCAGGGATCAACCTTATACGAAGGAAACTGATAGCTATACCTCCGTCGGCACCGAAGATCTTAACAGTTATATTCTTTATAATATATTATGCACTAAACAACAATAATTTCTCACAAAAACAAGGAATTGTTCATTTTACGTAGACATTAGACATTTAAAGACACACATCCATCTAACGAATAATAAGCACACATCCTCCGGCCCTAAACCAGTACAGATGTTCCAAACATATTTAAATAAATTGACATCACTACAATCTGTTCAAGGAAGTTTTAACAAATTATAATCATCATTGTTTTTGTAGTTTCTTAATTTCTTAAATTTTAGATTTGCCACCTGAACATGAGTCTTGATGCGTTATCGAGCATCATGTCGCCATCACATTTCGAGGAGAGTTCAGCTACGATATGAACAACAACTATAAACCTACCATACCAAACACAATCGGCTCATTTGACCGTGATCACCCACTTAAAATCCTTTAGTTACGAAATCAATACCTATACGCGACCTTTCAAAAGATGGCTGGTATAAGATTGCAGCATATATTTTTATTGAAAAGTAACAAATCTTTATTAGCATGTCTGACTTTTATCAAGGGCAATTACCTACAACGGATTGACAATGTTTTTCTTGTGACTTAAATGTTGATATGAAATGGTTTTCTTTCAGATCGAGGTGACAGCATCCTTACAGCCAGCCCGGGAGCTGACGAGCACCGACTACGGCGACTCACTCGCCGACCGAAACTGCAGGATACATCATAATTACAACGTCGAAAACTTTCTACCGAGAAGCGTTATCACATTACTAGGAACCATGCGACCATAACTCGACTAGCTTCTCAGATAGACATAAACCGCGGGCGAGTTTTAAATATAAAGAGGAGGTTTGTTATTAAACTGCCGCTCATCGGAGCTAATTGCTTCTATTGCGCAATTAACGCGGTCGAAATCATTTCAAGTGAGCCGTGATGCAATTCGTTTGTTATTTGTTTTAGAACGAAACATTAAACTTTTTACTGGTCATAGCAAATCGCATTTAAAAAATGATTACCAAAGAGTTATTAAAACTGTGTGATAATTACGACAGCTTTAGATGCAGTAGAATTCCCAAATCAACGGCAGCAGTGTACACGTAAAGGTCCGAGCAAGCTCACGACCATATTGGTGACATTAACTAATTGGAACAAAATATCCATTTGAGTGTTTGAATACAGATTGACGTGTGAAGTTAGTAGTGAAGCCGTGTTGAAGGTAAACGAGAGTGGTTTTGAGGATTTGTTAAAAGTGTCTTCGTACAACGAGTGTGCGTCAACCTATGATCGAAGTGAGGACCTCGTCTAGGGCCTAAGTGTCACGTATCGAAGTGAGCGCCCACTGAGGACCTCGTCTAGGGCCTAGAGTGTCACGTATCGAAGTGAGCGCCCACTGAGGACCTCGTCTAGGGCCTAGAGTGTCACGTCCGATGAGTCCTCGTCAGTCAGCGCCAGACTCGCTAAGATGATGGTGGTGGTCCCTCAGACTCACAGTCACAAGGGAGGGATCCTGGACAAGCCCAGGGTCATCTCGGAGATCAGGAAGAACAAGAAGACCAGGGAGCGATCACAGGACTCCCAGCCCAGGATATCAGGTAAGCAGTTCGTCCTTGAGGACCCTCAGTCCAGGGTATCAGCGTCAGATAACATGTCAACCCGAGCATACAGTGTTGCATGTGTGTGAGTAGATCTCCAGGACTCCCATGTAGTCCGAGGACTTCTAAAAGGCCGTTGCTCATTTGTATGTGTGTTTAAACTTATCATTGGCCTGAAGAAGTAGACATGGTCTCTACTCTCTTGTCAATGTGACACAGTTATTTTCAATAATAATAAATTATAATTTCAGTCAATTTCACCATAGATCAAGATGATCAAGATGATTGTTTGAAAGATACAAATAGAACGTACATCCACTATCAACAACCAGGAAACCGTAAATAAATATAGTTTGATGTATGCAGTCTTGGTAATCAACAGGAAACAACCAATAACAATTTGTATATTATTATTAATTGCCTCATGAGGCAATTATCATTAATTATCCACCAAACAAATATACACTACACAAGAGGTTTCATTTTAATATTATTGTTATTATTCGAATTATTTGTGCAATTATTCAATAATTATTCAATAATTCATTTTATAATTGATTCATCCGCGAACCAGTTTCTGCATAATGATGAGAAGTTTATTTAGTACGATATAGGCCTACTAAAGACTAAAGAGTAAAAGTTACTCGTTACGTTACGTAAACAATATGTGGATGGTATCGCCCACCTTACGTATGACAATCACCGTAGTGTGTCCAGGCAGTAATAACATGTCAGAGCGCTCTAAACCCGGGCGTTCATCCGAAATGAAGAAACAATCAAGCCAGGAACTAATCACGTCGTCTTGTTTGTTACCCGTGACGAATGTTGGGCGGGTTCAATTACATTTCGGCTTATCTCTGCAACGTACAGCGTAATTAGCTAATGAAGCAAGTTGGCTCTGTTGATTTAGCGCTAATATTACGTTTAACTTTATTTTATAAACTCGGTTTGCAAACAATATTATCTGAGTCGGGGAAAGTTATGTCAATATTGTTTCATCATTCAATTGGATTATTTTGCTGATTTGTTTCAAAATATTTGTTTTAACACAATATGCGATTACCTTTATGGCAGCTCCAAGTGATTTCAACGTGATTGTGTTTGAGTATGGTACACATTATCAGGGGAACCACAATTTCATATATTTGTCAACATTTATTTTATTTCCCAACGTACGAGCGAAATGCAAGTTAGCAAATTCAATACAATGTATTTGTTTATTTACTTATGTTTAACTTATTGCTTGTAAGCAGTAAGCACATCATACAAAATGAATAGCAAAACTTAAAACATACCTGACTGACAAGATTTTAAAGGGTTGCATCTATTCTGCACCAACCTTGAATAATATACGAGAATGAAAGGTTTGTCACAATCTGCTCTATCGGGGTTTGCCAAATTTTACAGGATTAGTGTTTTTGTTACAGCTGTATGAAAAGAAGCCGAAAACACTAAATTCTCCACAAATACATGTATTATTATTAGAACAATTCTGACTCTCTTCAGCAAACTTTTGTGAAGGTGAAGTCTACTATATGAAAGATAGCTTCTCATGATGTAGTATCTTCAGATTACGGTAAATTGGTTCGTTTCTATAGTTATTATATTATTCGGACTGCAAACTCTGCGTTTCTAAACGAGTTAATTAATTTGGTTGTGTGGTGTCAGTTTTAATTTGTGTATTGTTTGTAAGTGGAAGTTTTATTGTATTACATTTTGTTTTGTAGTAAACAATGTAAGGTAATCGCACACAATTATAATTACTTCTGGCATTCAATTGAAGTTCAACAACGGCGCAATCAAGTGGATTAGGAATTATGATTTCTATTTTATATTCATTTCCTTTTCACACTTGCTTTGTTGTTTTCAAAGAAGCGTTGAATTACAATTGTCTAAATTAAACTGGATTCAATGGAGCCTAATAATGACTAATTAGACAATCTTGAGAGGCTAATTAAAAAAACTTTTATATTCTTTGTTTAACTTAGAGGGCATGAATAGGAAGCTAAGACTAGGAAGCTAAGACTACAGCTAGGGCTCGATAGGGCATGAATCAAAGGAAACTCAGTGGGCCACATCGGACAACGTGTTGTATAATTCTCGTGCGACTTCCATCGAAGACAGGATATTGTCCGAGCTATTTGCATATTGCGTGAATGTCTGCTAAACGAAGTCTTTGTTCCAACTAGATCAGCTGATGATAAAAACTCTGTGAAGTTGATATAACTTCTCTCAGAGCTAAGACCGGACTCGCTGATGAAGTGGCTCGGTATCAATCAAGCCATCAGAGTCGTAATGACTGCTGCACCTGGGGCACACCCCCCTTTCGACACTCACCGAGGTAGGCTGGCCAACACGTGGACGGGACGACGAGAACAGTTCATCAGATATGAAAGAAAGCGGAGAGAAAATACATCGTTTCTAACGGATATTGAATTCAATAGGTGGACTTTTATTGCCGACAATAATATATAAGTTAAAATGATTTGCGAGAAAATAAGTGAAATTCGTGCTAAAATGTGAAGACCATTACGTTCTGAAGAGCAAAGACGTTCACGAAATAAGATTCAGTGTGTACCGCTGCAAGGGCGCAGGATCCTAGCAGTTCGTTGCAGATACACCTCGGACTTGGACGCTGAAAGCTGAGAGCAATGCCATTAGCTAATATTTAATCTCATTGCGCTATCCTGTCAGTAGCAGGACGTCACGTGATCATGGACCACAAGGCCCGCTTCCGTCTCCCATGCTGTTTCAAGCTTATCTGAACAATAAGTCTAATTACACAAGGAGTTCAATATTCCTGTAATAATCCACGTGTGAAGGAAATATATCTGCTGCATGGCAACCCGATGTACTCCGCATTCCCTGGGAACTTGAACCTGGTTGTCAAGACATACAATATATAGAAAGTCAAGAAATTCTCAGAAACGACTCTAAAATAAGAATTTGTTAATTGATGGACTTCTCACAACAGCAGCTATTTTAAGGAAATTTAATGAGCAATTTATCCTGAAAATGTAGTGGTAAGTTGGTCTAAGGAAAGTCCTAGCCGAGCGGAGGAAATGATTGTCTTCTCTGGGATGACGGAGGCGATGCAACCCCGGTCTGTGATGAGTGGCGGAGTATATTTAGTCGTTGACGACAACATATCGTAACAATCATGCAAACAATTCGTGTGATCTGTTCTAAATCCATGATGTGACTGATCATGGATTTACAAGGCGCCAGTTACTGTTCTAAGTCCATGGTTGATCTTGAATCAATTCACTTTGCAAGAAGAACCGGTTTGAATCAACAAAATTATTATAAAAATGAGTATTCTCGTCCCTAAAGCTAACAAAATATAATTTCGACCTACAATGTACGCTAACAGTGATGTGCCCGGCCATTTTGACTTCACTAATAGCAGTTTAGTCTTTCTATCGCAAGCTGTTACACGTGGAAAGAGTTTCTATATTATAACAAGGTGGTGTAAGCGCAGTTTGATATTTAAATAAATGGTTTGTAAAATCTTGTTAACTATTAAATACTTTATATTACTTTTTTGATATTCAAAATAAAGCTTAAAACTATACAAGAGTATATTCAAAGTGAATCATTTATACAAACAAAATCGTCTGCGTCTGCAATTTACATTATAACAGTATTGCCTTGTACTATTTTGTTTGTAATTTTCCACAATCACAAACCTCTTTCGAAACTATTATAAAGTAGCCAGGAAGAAGCGACAAACATCTCTGCCATCTCTGTAAACCAGATCCACTACTGAGCTGAGCTAGAGCCGAGGGTCATCGCGATGTTTGTGAACCAGCGGCCATCCAACGACGCGTGTAAACTAACATAACTTACCTCGTACGAGTATTAACTACGCGTGTCATTGCCGTGGGAAAACAACAGCGATATCGATACAAGATGCTGTTAACTAGACAGCAGTGAGAATGGGGACGACGACCATCACTGCATGATTTACTCGTAAACTAAACAAAGATTCAATGTCAGAGGCGGTTGCGCAAGTCACACTGTGTAAGTGGTGTAGGTAGGTGCAAGGAGAGAACAGAGCAGGTGTAAGGTTTAGTACTTGGGGTCATATAACAGCGCAGGACACAGTTTTTTTTTTTATATATAAAATCTTTATTCATTTATATTTTACAGCTTTTTGTACAATTTCCATATACATAATTTTATGGCTAACATAAATCAAGGACACGTTTTGGATATATCAAAATAAATAAAGCTAATTACCGGTATCTAAAAATAAAAATAAAACAGTAAACAATGAATTAAAAAACCAAAGGATAGCATGAGTATTTTATCAGGCTTCCTTCTGCCTGTAGAAGTCAAATTCTGCCTCAAGGTGGAGGGAAACATTTGCATAGGCAGTGCCGCAGTGGTAAAACTAGGATCGCGTGTGTAATATTAAATATAACAAAGTTCAGTAGCTGTATTAGTAGCTTGTATAATTGACGAGACTAAAGAAAACGAATCTAGTTTTACATATGGCACAATTTGAAGCACAAAAGAATAAGAAAGAAAGAAAGAATATAACTGAGGGAAAGTGAAGGAACGAAGTACAAAGCAATACGTTAAATGAACAAATAATCCTGAAAACTGCAGATGTGATCTTCACTCTTCAGACAATACGAAATGAAGGAAAGCGAACATTGCAAATCAAAATATGTATTGAAAAATATAGGAACTTACATGGGCTACGTTTGAAGAAAAGTTAATTATACATAGTATATTCACTATTGTCTTGCTGACACTGAGTACGATATACGATAGCGCTCAAAGCAACATACACTATACAGGGTGCATAGTTCTGCTTCTGTGTAATACTGGTGTTCTTATTAGAAAACTCTGGCCATTCAAATATATACATAATTACAAGTTAAACAGCGCTTTAATTGGATGAGCGTAGCGAGCGTAGCGAGCGAAGCGAAGATTCCATTTCACTACACTGGAGAAAAAAATCCGGAATGTTTTTTTTCTTTCTTTCTTTTTTTTTTTGTATTTTTGTCTGTCTGTTAACACGATTCCGGCTAAACCGATACCCCGATTGCGATGAAATTTTATGGAGGCCTTCGAAATCTCTGAACTAAGAACTGCCACGTTTTTGAGCGCAATCGAAAAATTATTTCTCATGAAAATCGCAATTTTACGATTTTTTTCGATTTTTAAAACATTTCTTCGACTTATAACACCTACATGCTTTATCCGATTGTAATGATTTTTTTACAGAACCTTAATTTTATGAATTTATATATTCGTGTGAAATTTGAGCGTAATCAAATAATTATTTCTCATGAAAATTTTAATATTACGATTTTTTCCTTTTTTTTAAATTACGATTAATTAAAAAAAAATTAGTTAATTTTTTATTTTATTTTAATTAATTTTTTAAAAAATTCAACAAAGTTCTGATTTTTTCCCAGAACAACAGAAAATCCGCATAACACATGGCAGCTCAATGCACCAATTACGCTCATCCAACAACGCGGCGGGACTTAAGCGTTTTCCTAGTACTTTAAACATATTTCCGTACATAACATGTAATTTTGATTAAAAAACACTTGCGTATGTAATAAATTGTGCATTGCTGGTGACAGTGGCAACACAGAATTGATATTCCTCAGCATATGGTGTACACCTCCACTCTACCGGACCTACGTCAACAAGGGATAACAAAAATAAATAACTACGTCTTGATTATGAAGTTAAGTTACTGCCTAAGAAGACTAATTAACATTTGAAAGGTTGGCTAACGTGACTGCCAAGTCAGTTAAGTTGGCAGATTGGTCCGGAAGAACCAAGGATCTGTCAGACATGACAGGTCTTCTTCCGCGAGGCTTATGCCTATATGCCTAATGGGATGCCTTATGGAGGGAGGAGTGTTTGAGCAAAACCAACATTCATAAACGCTTCTTCGCAACTACAATGATGTCACAGACAGGCTCACATACATCTCGAAAAAAATTTGAACGAAATATCGAGAGAAATACGACGTGTGTAGATTGATGATGAAAGACGCCCTGAAGTAGAGAGTAGGAAGATCTTTTGATATAGGTATATACAGATCAGCCAGTACATGTAAATATACTACAGACATGCATGTTGAGCCTTCCAAGACTTCCAGCAAACAGAAATAAATTCTTAAACAAAATGGAAACTTGTCACTTGGTGATAGCATTTCGACTGGGATAAACTTGATGACCAATCACAATCAACCACGAGCTCTGGAAGAGGGATGTCACTGTCAGTTGTTCTCATGGAATTAGACTAATGGATTCTACGAACGGCTCATGACTGTTGATGCAACACGTTGTTTCCGTCAAAGTCAAAGCATTGAGTGTAGAACATTTTATACTAAATGGTCAAGGGGCTCGCGGTGGCGACAGAAAATAAGAAAGAAAACGATTCAGCGCGAATTTCCAACGGGAGTTCAAGCATTTGTACCAAGTTTGGAAATAAATTTACTATAAAGTATACGTTTGTTAAATGATGCATATGAAAAAATATAAGCTTCACACTTTATACTATTGATACGTTTTATAATTTAAAATCGAACTGCAAGTATAAGCTAGAATGTATTTTGTACATAGTTAGTGTGTTATTTTAGTCGAGTAGCCAGCAAAACTAATGCTGTTTCCACAGACCAGTGCACACGTTTCACAACACAGGGGCCACATTACGTTCAAATTGCTACAGCAGCATCAGCAACAGAGGAAATGTTCGGAGAAAAACACGAGTTTTCACGACGATTTCCGTTCCCAAGGACAAGTTGTTCTGAATGTTATAATGGACCGCTGTGTCTTTGCCGCACTGAATAGCACACACGTGTCGCATTTTTAAAGCTCTCTCTCTCTCTCTCTCTCTCTCTCTTCACTTCTTTTAACTCTAGATCAAATCACAGAAATCAAATATAAGCATATTATGTTATTTCAAATGTACTTAAAAAGACGGTCCTGTGTGTTAGTTACCCCTGCCCTGGTGCACCGAGCCCGCAACTACACCAATCTACAATTATACATCACCAAGTGTAGCTATTAATATTATTATCATTTGTGACAACATAATAGTACGTCGTTTGTTTGTCTTTTTGCAACCATATTTAAACTCCATGGTGCAACTACACCCGAGTTGCACCAGTCCAAAAGAAGAAGCTGATTGTAATTAGGTTGAATTTCAAAGAATAAATCCGACGTTTTTAAGTTATTGCGCAACCCATCTGAATCACTCGACTAAGGTTATGATGGAATCTTGACATGCTGAAACTAGACATAGGAGGTGTGTTCTGATAAGACGTCTGCTAGAACACGAGCTGAGTAAAACGCGAATAATTTCGATTGAAATAGAACTCTTAGATATCTTCCGGGAACACATCGAGAACGGTGTGAGTAGTGGGTTGTGGTGACTCGAGTGGATCAACACAGTCGGGTGTCTGTGCGACGTTTAGCTAGTGAGTCACTTGACGTTTCAGAGAACACAAACCGCAAGTCCAGCTGGGTCTGATGGAAACAGATCCGATTCATCGTGTTGCGGTTTGGTGGGTCATTTCATGGGTCATCTTCATGGTGGGGTCATCGCCTAGGCCAGAGACTGCTGTAGGGTTCACGGCGTTACCCTCTTCAGGGGCATATTATGGTTTAGGTAAATCGGGAAACCTTGGCAAAACCTTCAGTCAGGATTGCCGGTGGCGGGATTCGATCCCGAGACCATCTGAATCAGAGTCTCACGGTTTACACGAGATGTGTACGTCGTACTTTTCTCTTTCTTGGTTGAGTAGTCAGTGGTCTCTTAGACTTAGACCACGTTGCTCCCGAGACCCAGGCTGGTTTGACATGGACAACAACACATTTGAACCTCCGACTCATCGCTATAAGTTACCAATCCATCCATTATATCCTCGTTTTCTACAGCCTCGTCAGTTCTGTGCTTGTACAGTATTACTTCCATGTTTTATATTTAATGTTCCCCCAATGAAAATCAGTTATGTGACTGATTGGGTATAGACTCTAAATACGAACTTATTTATTTAATTAACATTAGGCTAGTTTTATACTTACCTACTCAACAGTATCCACCAAAAGTGCCCTTGCTTCCGCTTGCTTCTAGAGGCAACACGCCGAGTCCTACGTCCTACCATCAGTCAATGTTTTACATTGTGTACTCGTTCTCGTCGAACGGGCGCGTTCACTTGTTGTAATTATCATGCGTGATGAGGATTGATAATTACATCAAAAAAAAAGGGTTTCTCCCTCTAAAATTTTCCCTTCCCCTTAAAATTCATGTTTCTTTTTCCCAAAGGGGCCATGGTAAGGATTGGACACTGCTACCGACAGGTGTGTAGCGTTGGCTGCAATTTAAGGCAAAGGGAAAATGCTTCGGCAAACCCACCTCGCCGAATCCAGCTGCGATGGGTAACTTAGTTGACTTACGGGGGGCCCAAGTGGTATTTATTTAGGAACCAGATCCCGTTCTTGAAAACTCTCACTGATATTACATGCCCAAGCATGATGATTCGGTATCGGGAACCACATCCCTTATCTTCGCATTAGACAGCTGCTATGGTAAGGGCCCACATTACACCCCAAAATGGATGAGACGGGTTATAGGAAACCCACGACCCCCATCTTCCAGCATAAGTCATGTTTTGGTAGACATGTGCACATTACACCCCAAGAGTGGACTGTGTTATCAGGAAACCCCGATCCTTATTTCCCCAAAGAGTGCATGGGTAGACTTGCCTAGCACCCGATGTTCCGACTTGGATCAGGGCAATGTCTGATCTCCCCTAGATCGCTGTGGGTAGGGTGACTTTCCCGCCAAGGTGGATGAACGTGGTTCACCAACCCGCCCCTTCTCGCAATCTGCTGGGGTGAACATGCTGCACTTACACGGCCCAGGATGGATGGAGTGGTTCAGCAAACCCCGATCCCCAGATCTCCAGGTAGAACTGCAATGCACAGGCAAGAAGGTGAGATTGGACAGGCAAACCCACGATCGACTTCTTCCAAAACCACGTCCCTTTTCAATCTATTCAGGAGAATGGCTGGCACATCCCGGAAAGGAATGGAGAGACTGGCTTCGCAAACCCGATCCCCGATTTCACGCCATAAATCGTGCATGGGGGGAAACTGTGGTTACACAGCCCACACCCCTTTGGATAGGAACTATCTGCATCCCCATACATCTCTCGCATGGAAAAGGGTGAACACACGCCCATGAGATCAGAGAATGTTGGGGCCGACGATCCCGTTTCCCGCCCAGATAGATGGTGTGGCTATAGGCAACGGCCCATTGGCCTAAGACTGGATGAGGAACCCAT
Source organism: Sweltsa coloradensis (assembly GCA_024449915.1). Lineage (NCBI taxonomy): Eukaryota > Metazoa > Arthropoda > Insecta > Plecoptera > Chloroperlidae > Sweltsa > Sweltsa coloradensis. Next base: position 42,933 of record JAMZAV010002451.1, on the reverse strand, counting down.
CTTATCTCGCCAAGAATGCTGATGGGTCACAGGCACCAGAACACGGCTCAGATGATAATGTGGAAAAGGCAATACGAGCCCCTGATCCGGCATAGACATGGATCGGTGCAACCCACCCATAATCCCCAAAGAGATGATTGGACAGGGCACACACCCGGCCCAATAAATTGCATAGACTGCTCAGGAAACCGATCACTTACACACGGCCAAGAATGGATGGGTACAGGCCCACAAACCGCCAGATTTGGGATGGATTCATGCTCACCCGCCCCTGCTCTCCCATAGATCTGCGAAGGTTTGGTAGACGGTCCAGACAAACCAGATGCCCCATCTCTCCCATAAGAAATCTGCAGGGTCCAGGCTGCACTTACACACGCCAAGAGATGGATGAGATGGGTTATCAGGCAAACCCACATCCTGATCTTCCCTAAATCATGCGGGGTCGAAGGCTGAATTAACAGGCCCAAGAGATGGTGAGAGTGGTTATAGGAAACCCGCGATCCCCTGATTTCCGCAAGAAAGTGCATGGGTAACAGGCTGCCATTAAAACGGCCCAGAGATGGATGAGACTGTGGTTATCAGGCCAACCCACGATCCCCTATCTTCCGCCATAAAGATCATGCTGCATGGGTAGACATGGCTGCACATCACGGCCCAGAGAGGTAGACTGTGGTTTCAGGCAACCCACATCCCGATTTCCGCCATAAGATCATGCGCATGGGATGGATAGGCCCACATTCCCCTGGGATAGAATGCGCTATCCATACATCCCAGGTCCATAGACTTTAGCATGTAGAATTGTGAATGATCACACGCCCCACCCTGACTTGTCATAGGATCCGCTCGACTGGCTGCACATTACACAGCCCAAGGGTGGTAAGGCTGACTACCACCCCAAGATCCTGATTTGGTAACACGCTGACCTAAATTCCCCAAGATGGGGGATGGTAGACGAATCGCATCCCACACCGCCAAGATGGGGACTGTGTATCGGCCCATACCCGCCCCAAAACATGTGCTGGTAACGGGATCACATCCACGTCCATTAAACTGTGTTATAGGAAACCAGGTCCTGACCACGCCCAAGATTGGCCATGGGTAAGGACATAATCTGCTTTATGACTGTGGTACAGCACCACAACCCTGATTCGCATAACATGGCTGGGTATCACACCCCCTACCACGCCCAAGATTGAGACATGTGCATCGCAAACCACACCCAAAAGTTGATGAGATGTGTTAGAAACCCACGGCTCATATTCCCATAGGATCATGTGCATGGAAAAGGGTGCACATACCACACCCCCCAAGAATGGAGGGTATCAGGCCACATCACCGCCCCAAGATCTTGCATAAAACTGTGTATCAGGCCAAAGGCAACCTGATTCCCATAAAGGATCACTGTTGGTTACAGGCAATACACTCCCCTGATTGAAGATGATATCCGATGGAACGGGTCTAACTCCCAAAATGTGCTGGGTCTACGAGGCTGCACATACCCATTCCGCATGAGATATCTGTTGTAGGAAACCCACAATCCCCTGATCTTCCGATAGATCTGCTGATGTAGACATGGCTGCACATTACACACGGCCCAAGAGATGGATGAGACTGTGGTTATCAGGCAAACCCACGATCCCCTGATCTTCCGCCATAAGATCATGATCTGGGCTATATACTTATTAATTTGACGTATCGATATGCACTCACATTGTACACTGTTGTAACACACAAATATTTATCAGCGTAACACCAGAAATGTTGAAAACACATTTAGCCAAGTTGTGTTGGTTTTAAAATGACATAACATAACAATGACAAAGAAGTTTCCCCCATTGAGACTCGAACCCAAATCCTCTGGCTCTTTAAAATTTATCTGTAATTCTCTAAAAATGAACAATCTAAGTGCCCGTTAGGCCGCCGCAGCCAAGCCGCGGTGCGCTACACACTCAAGCACCTTATACACCAAGCAGCGCTTGGGGTGATTTCGAGGTGTTACCCAGCCGTCATGTAACGTGATGTGAACTTGAAAACTATCACAATCGAGGGGATTTAGGTACCTGACAACACATGCCAAATTTTATTGGGTACGATTATTCCTTCTTGGTGAAAAAAAGGCTTGAAACAGGGTCAAAATCACTTTAAGGATGTTAGCTCCTGCAAATGTAACTCATTACTGTTTAAAATCTAATACTTTCGGCCCGGTTTCGGGCCCAGAGGGTTTGGGACTACAATGTTCATTTTTTTACATGGACATTAAGGTTATAGAAATATAGTCCCCTTTAAAAAAAAAAAAGTTGAAAAGTTTTTTGGGAAGGCTTCCAAAATTTAAAGGTTTTTTAAAAAAACCCTTTAAAAACACTTGGCATAAAATCAACAAGAAACCATAGTTACTTGACACTTTTTTGAGGGTTTAAAAAAAGGCAGAGTTAGGGGGGAAAGGCGATACAAAAAACAAATAGCGGACAAAAAAAATTTTTTCTTTTTTGGTGGGAACGAGAAAAGGTGTTTTATACCCCTAAAAAAACAAATCAGAAACCGCCCCGGCCTGGCCCAATGGGGAAAATGTTTTATAATGAAAAAGTGTAGGTCTAAATTTTCCATTTGGCTATAGGACTATTTAAAATTCATACTTACTTACATTTTTGGAAAAGCCTAGCCCCCCCCCCCCTATGCCAGCCCCAACTTTGTTTGATATGAACTTGTCATCTGTTTTTTTACATAATTGCAACAATCAAATCTTTTCTAAAATTTGGGTCTTTCGTTTGGCCCGCTTTTTATAAAAGGCATTTGCCATCTAAATAAATATTAGTAGGGGGAAATAGGAATTTTCCGGGGGGGCCAAAATTGGAAAAAAGGCTATTTATTTGGAAATAAATCGTTTCGTTTTTACCATAGTAAAAAATTTTCGTGGTGAGAGCCCTTGATTTTTTTGCAGAGACCGGAATCTAAAACAAAAAGGGCCGCCGTTTTCCCAAATTTTTAAACTAGCATATCTTCGAAAGGATTTGCCCGATTTCAATTTAAAAAGGTCCTTTTGAAAGGTAAATGAGAATTTAAATTTTTATTTAAAATTTTTCACGAAACCCCATTTGTTTGATTTTATTTTAAAAAAAATTTTTCCCTTTTTACTTTACACTTTCTCGTTATGGAACGATATTTACTAGGAAAAAAAGGTTTTTACTTTTTTCTTAACTTGCTTTTTTGGTAGTTTAAATTTCTAGGTGTTTTTAATGAATCCATGCTTTTAAATTTTTCGGGGAAATTTTTTACCTAGTTTATGTAATTGAAGCGAGGGCTTTGTTTAGGTAAAATATATGCAAATACTGTGTGTCTTTATGTTTTAAAAATTCATTTTTTCGAGACCCCAATTTGGTGAAAAAATTAGATATTTGGTATAAATCGATTCGGTTTAAAACCGAACTTAAAAAAATTTTGGGGGTTTGGGGGTAAATTTCGATTTTTTTACTGAGACCTTCCCTGGGCAAAAACAAGGGGCCCGCCGTCATTGAAATTTTTAACTAAATATCTTTAAAAGTATTTCGCCCGATTTAAATTTTTAAAAACCTCCCGTTAAAAGATAATAAAAAGAGCTACAAATGAAATAAACCAAATTTTTCCGGGAAAGTTTAATATTTTTGAGTAGTTTGGTTTGGGGTTTTTTGGAATTTAAACGATTTTTTCAGAGCCAATAGGTGAAAAAAACATGGAAAAGGGGGGGATCAATCGATTCGTTATGAACCGTGATTTAAAAAATTTTTTTGAGGGGAAAAATTTCGTTTTTTTACTGACCCCCTTCCCATGGAAAAAAAACAAGATGGCCCCCCGCCAATGACCCTTTTTGACCGCATATCTTTAAAAAAGTATTATCCGTTTTTTTAATTTCCGTATCCCGTTGAAAAAATTTAAAATAGAAAAAAACTTTGTTTTTTACTTTTTTGTTGAAACTTTTATTTTACAAAAGGGTTATGTTACAAAAACTTAAGTTATTTCCCAAACACTGTCATCGTTAGGGAAATTATGGGAATATTTTTTCATGACCAAAACGGTTTTTGAATATTTTTTGGCTTTTTTACCCGAGCATTTTCTCTTTATGTTTTTCAATAAGTCCTTACCTTTTATGTTCCGACAAAATTAATCCCGAGATAATTTTATTTGAAGCGACGGAAATATGTAAATGAATAATAATTCATCGAAAATTTTGATTTGATGTTTTAAAACACTTTTCTTTAAGGCAAAATAATTGTAAAAGGATTATGTTTTGGGTAAAATCGATTCTTTTATAAAAACGTATTTTTAACAATTTGATGAGGTCCCCGTCGCAAAAAAAAAACAAGTTTGGGCTCCCAAAATAAACTTTTTTTTACTTATATATTTTCAAGATAATTGCCAAAATTTCATTTAAAAGGGTCCCGTTGGAAAGGTAATTTAAAGGAGCAAAAAAGTAAAAAACTTGCAATTTTCACGAAATTTTTTATATTTACTGGGGTTATCTTGTTACTAAAACCTTCATCTTTACAGAGGGGAGCACATATAACGTAAAAAATGTATATATTTTTTTTAACCCTTTTTGTTTTATAGTAAGCGACTTGACGCTGTTTTTTTTGGTACCATAGACAAAAAAATTAAAAAAAGTTCTTTCCCCGGGGGATTAAACCCCCGGGAAACCCGAGGGAAAGAGTAGCCCCAGTGGGACAACATTCGGCTACAAAAACTCAAAAACCCAAAAAAAAAGGGTATAATTAAGACAAAAATTTTAAAAAAATACCTCCACCGCGGGGATTAAACCCTTGGCCCTAGGCTGTCAAGCTACTTTTCCAATGGTCCCGCTTTCAACCCCGGTGGAAAAATTTTTTAAATTAATTTCTGTTATGGTCCCAAAAAAAAAAACCAGCGCCCATAGTCGCTTCTAAAAACAAAGGGTTAAAAACCAAAATTAACCTTTTTTTTACGTTTATTTGCTCCAAATGAAACGTAGAGGTAGTAACAAAAATAACCTCAGTAATATAAACGTTTCGGAAAAATTCAAGTTTTTTTTTTTTTGGGCCCTTTTAAATTTACCTTTCCAACGGTCCCTTTTGGGAAAGAATCTGTCAATTATCTTAAAAAAAATTATATAAGTAACAAAGTTTTTTTTCGGAAACCATCTTGTTTTTTTTTTGGGGGGGAAACGGGTAGGGCCTCCCCCTCATCAAAATTGTTAAATTACGTTTCAAACGAATCGATTGTACCAATACATAATCCTTTAAACAATTTATTGTGCCTTACGAAATTTTGGGTTTAAAACATCAAGTCAAAATTCTCGATGAATATATTATTTATTTTTTCACCCTGCCTTTGCTTCCAAAAACATTATCTCGGGGTATATCTTCGGGAAAATAAAAGGTAAAGGGTATTTAATACATAAAAAGAATGTACGGATAAACAAGCCAAAAAATATTCCAAAAAGGTTTTTTTTCATGTAAATATATGCCCATAAAATTTTCCCAAAAGATGAAAGAGTTTTGGTAAATAACTTTAAATTTTTGAACATAACCCCTTTGTAAAAATTAAAGGGTTTTTAAAAAAATAGTAAATACAAAATTTATTTTATTTTAATTATCTTTTTAACGGAAAACGTGAATTAAAAAACGGATAATTTCTTTTAATTATATGCGAGTCAAAAGGTCATTGGGGGGCCAGCCCCTCTTTTTTTTGCCCTGGGGAAAAACTCATTTAAAAAAACGAAATTTTTCCCCTCAAAATTTTTAAATTTACGGGTTCCCTAAACGAACGATTTATACCCCAAAACATAGTTGTTTCACCCCAAATTTTGCCTGAAAAAAACGTTTAAATTCCCCAAAAAAAAAAACCAAACATAACCCCAAAAATTTAAACTTTTTTGGGAAAAATTTTTGAATATCATTTTAGCTCTTTTTTTATCTTTTCAACGGTTTCGTTTAAAAATTTAAATCGGCGAAATTTCTTTTAAAGATATTTTGTTAAAAATTTCAATGACGGCGGGGCCCTCTTTTTTTGGGGGCCCGGGGGAAGGTTCAGTAAAAAAAAAGAAAATTTTCCCCAAACAAAATTGTTTAAAATTCGGTTTATAAAGAATCGATTGATACCAAATATTTTAATTTTTTCCCCAATTTTGTCCGCAAAATGTATTTGAAACATAAAAATCACACAGTGTGGCATTAAATTTACCTACACATCCATCGCTTCAATTTCATAAACTCAGGCTATAATTGTCAGAAAAAATTTAAAAAATGGATTCATTAAAAAAAAACATAGAAATAATCTACCAAAAAAAGCAAGGGTTTAAAAAAAGTAAAAACCTTTTTTTAGTAAAAAATTTGTTTCCATAACGAGAAAGTGTTAAAATAAAAAAGTTAAGTTTTTGTAACATAACCTCCAAAAAAAAGGGATTTTTGGAAAAATTTTAAAAAAAATAAATTTTAAATTTTTTCATTTACCTTTTAAATGGTACCTTTGAAAGAATTCGGTCCCAAAAACTTTCGAAAAATATGCTAGTTTTAAAAAATTTGGAAAAAACGGGCGGCCATCTTGTTTTTTGATATGGCCGGGCTCTGCAAAAAAATTTAAGGGCTCCCCATCGAAATTCTTTATCTATGGATCATACGAATCGAATTGGAATAAACCCCATACATAGCTTTTCACCCAAGCTGCCCGGGAAACATTTTTCCCTACCCCAGGGTCCCCCCCTATATGAATTTTTGGGGGGCTCTTTTCTATAAAGCAAAACTTTTTTTAAAATGTTTTGGGTTTTGTGTACCTTTTAACCATAGACATCCCCATAAATTTGGGTGACCAGCATCGGGGGTCCACTTTCCGGGACCCAAATTTGAAGCCTCTTTAAAAAGACAGTTTAATTTAAACAAATGGGGGGCGAAATTTTTTGCCAAAAAAGTTCTAAAAATTTTCGCCAGGGTTTACAGGTTTAAACAAAATAGCCTTTTAAAACCCCAAATTTATTTCAAATTCCCTTATGGAATCACTTGTATTGTTTTTTTTTTGTTTAATACCATGCTGCACAAGCTAAAAAAACCCTATCAAAAATCCAGTAAAATACTTTGTTGCATTAAAAAAGCCCTAAATTAAAAAAACCAAACCCCCATCCCTTTAAAATGGGCCCGGGGTCTTTTAATTTGCTCCCCTCGCGCCTGTGGGGGAGGTATAGGGAATGCTAATCTAGCCTACTATAGGGGTTTTAAAATCAAAGCTTTCAACCAAAAACCATGGGGTTTTTTACGATACCTTTTAAGAATAACCCAATTTCCCTTCCCCCCAAAAAGAAAAGACTTTGTTTTTAAATTTCGTTTTTTAAAAATAAAACCTCCCACGAAATTTAAAAATTGGGGGCCAGTCCTTATACCGCGTTTAAAAAATTTATACCCCCTATACCCAGGAAAGTACATGAATCCGGGGCAGATATTTTTTCATCCCATATTGTTACTGCTAATACCAAGAATTTAAATCAAATTTTAAAAAATTAATTTTTAAATTTTTTGCAAATAATTTTGTAAAAGGAACTTGAAAAAGTAAGAGGGTCAACACATAACAAAAAAATTTTAGAAATACAGCCAAAAAAAAACCTTTCACACCAAAAGGGAATGAGATCTAAAAAAAAAGGGGCCCCGCCCCATCTACCCCTTTCCCCAAAAAACGTACAGGGGTCCCAAAAAGCATCCTCGGGAAAAATTGGCAAAAAGGGAAATTTTCATGTTATTACGTTTAAAATTTAATTTGAAAAAAAAAAACTTGGAAAAATATTACGTTTTAAAAAATTTAAAAAAGCAAAAAATATTTTGGGGGGAAAAACTTTTGAGGGGTGCTGTTAGGGGGACACTGTACGTTTATGTGGAAGGGTAGATGAGCTTGGCCCTTTTTTTAGATCTCATTCCTTTTGAGTGTGTAAGGTTTGGCTGTATTTCTACAAGTTTTTGTTATGTGTGTGTGTTAGCTACTGCTACTGCTACTGCTACTGCTACTGCTACTGCTACTGCTACTGCTACTGCTACTGCTAGCATCTAATTCGTCAGTTTCAATCGGCCCGCGATTCTGACCAGACGGGTGAGGCTACAATGTTCATATTTTACATGGACATTAAGGTTATAGTAATATAGTCTCTTTTGAAAAAAAAAGTTGAAAAAGTTTGCTGGAAGGCTTCCAAATAAAGGTTTTAAAATAAGCCTTATACACTAGGCATACAATCAACAAGTAACCATAGTTACTTGACACTTGTTGAAGGTACAAGCAGAGTTAGGCGGGAAAGTGCGATACGTAAACAAATGGAGGACATTTTAAATTTTGCTTCTATGTGTGAAATGAGAAAAGTTGTCATTATACTCTCATAAAACAAATCAGAAACCGTCCCTGACCTAGGCCCAGATGTAGAAAATTATTTATAATACAACAGTGTAGGTCTCAGTTCCATTAGGCTATAGGACTAGATAAAATAAGTACTTACATTACATGTTTGACAAGCCCTAGGCCTTTCTTAGCCAACCCTAGGCCAGCACAACCTTGTTCTGAGACACATTCCGTGCAAATAACTAGTTTTGATTACTAAAAGCCTAATGCAGATAAACAATGGTATGATAGTCCTAGGCTATTCCAAAATTTACGGCAATAATAAGCCTTTTCTTTTAATAAACTCACGCTATCTCCTGTCACTTTTAATGAAAATGTAAAACAAAAGATGGTGAAAATTTTCAATATTCTTTTGATTATCTGATGATTTACATGGCTGTGTAAAATAACATTAGTTGTGCTTTTGTTGTTACATGGGAAAGTTTTAATTGGATGTGAGTTGCCTAGACTTAACCAGTCCTTATACCGTCGTTATACCATGGTTATACCACCTTTACCCAGGATGTACATGAATCCGGGCCTAGATATTTTACATCCTATTGTTGGATGAGCGTAGCGAGCGAAGCGAGTGAAGCGAAGACTTCAATTTCACTGACCCCCAAAAAATTTAGCTCGGGTGTTTTTTTTTTTGTTTTTTTTGTTTTTTTGTTTGTATTTTTGTCTGTTTGTTCGCTCTCTACCGGGCAAACGGCATATGCGATCTTGATGAAAATTTGACAGGACCTTCGAAATCTCTGAACTTAGACTTGCTACGTTTTTGGGTACAATCGAAGAAATATTTTTCATGAATATCGTACTTTTACGATTTTTTTTCGATTTTTTGTGCGATATTTTCGTGCCATTTGGGCCAATTCTGACCAAACGGGTGGGGCTACAACGTTCATATTATACATGGACATTAAGGTTATGGTGATGTAGTACCTTTTGAAAGAAAAAGTTGAAAAAGCTAGCCAGAATCTATAGAAATAAAGCTTTTAATATAAGTTTTTTTAAGGTAAATAATATCAATTGACAAGAAACAATAGAAACTTGACAACAATCACTTCAATGCGTAGGCAACAAAACAAAGCACTTGCAAAAGTAAAGATATGCCACGCAAACAAAAAACTATAAAACGCTCATCCTTCAACGCGGCGGGACTTAAGCGTTTTCCTAGTTATTGCTAATACCATAAAAATTAAATCAACTTTGATAAAAATATTATATTTTAACAAATAATTTTGTAATGGAACTTGAAAAAGTAATGAGATCACACACATAACAAAACTTGTAGAAATACAGCCAAACCTTACACACTCAAAATGAATGAGATCTAAAAAAAGAGAAAAGCTCATCTACCCTTCCACATTTGCGCATTCCTAATTCATAAACGTACAGTGTCCCATAACAGCATCCTCGAAAAGCTTGTCAAAATAGGATTTTCGTTTTTACGTTTAAATTAATTAGAAAAAAAGAACTTGGATAAACTATTACATTTAAATTAATAATCGCAAATTCTATTTTGCCAAGCTTTTCGAGGATGCTGTTATGGGACACTGTACGTTTATTAATTAAGAATGCGCAAATGTGGAAGGGTAGATGAGCTTGGCCCTTTTTTTAGATCTCATTCCTTTTGAGTGTGTAAGGTTTGGCTGTATTTCTACAAGTTTTTGTTATGTGTGTAATGTAGTAAAGAAGAACAGTTGTTTTAACCTGGTTGCTCAGTTTTAAGGACAATGGTTTGATTTCCCATCTGTTAAGACTTTATTAATAAGTAGGATAATCACACATACGTGATTTTGTTACGTTTGTTTCTTATATAATAATATAAAACTGACAATGACAAGTTTGTATTCCCAACGAATTTCATGTTGTTGGTGTAGCCGTTATAGTTCCCATTTCCTCATTATTGTTTAGCCGCTTGTTCTATCTCATCTCATCTCACTCACAAATAACATCATCTTGTCGTTAGTAAGCTTAATCAGACTTCAAGATTACAATCGCTGAGGGAATCTTTCTAGATTCAACAATGAACGCACATTTTTGTGTGAAGTATATGTTCAATGTTGGCATGGCTAAACGTACACAAATCAATCACAAGTTCGCGATCATTGGAAAGTCACTAAAACATTGAAGTTTCAGTTGTTATTGTAGGGAGGAAATCACACCATTCTTCAACTGACTGACTCCGGTATCTGAAGATAAAAGTATATTTTTGTGGGTTAAGGGCACATGAAACAAGAGCGTGGAGTTAGTAGTGCAGTGCCCGCCAAATATTCGAATATCAAATGATAAATATGTTTAAGAGCTTAATCAAAGGTTAGCCTCTCAGGCTATCACGCACACAGCTTGTCGAACTACAGCCTCGTGTCGCAGCGTTGAGCCGTCCTATAAAGACGGATAAGAAGCCTATAGTGACAATACAAACACTCCTAATATTCCAACAATAGTCACGTGAATATTTATGTTAGGGACATTCATTATTAAAAGTTCTCGTGATTGTATGTTTGACAATATTCGTGACACGTGGACAAGTCACTCAACGAACCCGAAATTAGAAAGAAATAATTACATAGGAAGGAAAGGTTTTTATTATCTCTGGGCAATAGAGATAATTTGTTCTGTATTTGTGTCAAGCTGTTATGTTTATATGGTTTGTTTACTCAACGCCCCCTACGAGTGTCGTAATTATCAGGTGTAATTACAGAGCAAGTTGACAAACTTGTCCTCTACCATTAGTGATGCAACGACGCGTGTCCAATGAGTGAGTGAGTGAGTGAGCGAGTGAGTGAGTGAGTGAGTGAGTGAGTGAGTGAGTGAGTGAGTGAGTGAGTGAGTGAGTGAGTGAGTGAGTGATGTGACTGATTAGGATATTGTGTTTGCAAATGTATAACACATATTTTACATAATGGAAATGTTGACGTAGTATTGTAAATATTCAGGATATCTGTAGAACTTTCTTCATTGCGTCTGCGCAGGGCGTTACATATTTCTTTACACTCGCTCAGCTCGAATCGAACAGTATTTAGACATAGTTTGGCTCGGCAAAGGATGTAATTACTCACATAAATAATAGTCTCAAGTTTTTAGTAAACCAGTGAAACCTCCCGCCTATAATGTCGCCACCTGTTTGTTGGGGGGGGTCGATGACTGAAGGTGAAAGGTGCTCGATGAAATGGTCTCGATCACCGACCAGGCCCCGAAGGTCACTACTCGCCGGAAGACAACCATCAAGAGGATGAAAGTGAAACGCGAATTGTCGTTAAAAAATGAAAACGCCGTCTTAGCCCGAAGCGACTGCGGATAAATTAAATTGACCTAATTTTTTTACGGTGCGTATTTTTGTTGGATACTTTCCGATTGACGAGTCTGCATCGTGACTGGTTTTGGTTGTCTGTTGTTTGGCGGTCACCCCGAGGCTGTGTGGTATCCCACTCGGCGGGCAGTGAACCGCGGGCACGTAGTCTACCCCTGCTCGGCGGCCGCACACGCCTTTACTTTCATATCACTGGCTCAAAGCATAGCTAGATGTTGAGTACATACTCTAATGTTTGTCGAAAATAAAATTTGTTTGCCCTAAACTGAAATAAAAAATCCAAACAAATCACGTTCACTTGTAAACGGAAAACTATTTGACAGATTGAATTAAGATCAACGTTTCCTTCAAACGTGGAGTCGTTTTTAAAACAATATTGCGCGCAATTAATTATAAGATCGGACTTCCTCGAACTTCCACATCTTAAAAGGAAGTAGGAACAAGTACGACTATCGTCAGCTGGGCCCATATAGACAGCCTAGTTGCATGAGATAACTATCTGCACCTTCCATAAAAGTATACAATCGACTGTTAGTTCTTATTGCTTAAAATTAGTTAATTGCTGCAATGTTTGAGTTCTGCCCAGTGTTGTCACTGTTTCGTAACACGTGAGTAACGTGTTTCATGACGTTTTCTTATACAATAAGTAAACAAACACAATGCAAGTCGTACATAATATTATTGACATTATTGAACATTATTGAAAATTAAAAATTAAATTAGAAGGACGGGGTCTCGGCCTTATGTGTGCTTCTTTGCACTTTTGATCTTTATGTGAAAATAATTTTATTTGATTATTTTTACCACATGGATATCATAAGATGACGTAGCAGATGGTCTTTTCCGAAATACATGGAGTCAAAGTATAGGAATACATACTATAATATACCCTTGTATGTGTACCCGCCAAGTGGCGCACATTGGCACATTCGAAGACTGAGGTAAGACCATCATCTGCTAGATGGATGTGTTTGTCTTTACATCGTATCGCAAACAATACTTCTAGATGAGAGATGGCAGTGAGTGGGTCCATGGGAACCTAAATCTCCCTGACCATCTCATATCTCTGTATCTTGAGCCTTGGTCGGTGTCATTGAAGCCAACAAGCCTCGGCAGTCTGATCTGATCAAGATCACACGAGATAATAAGATAGCCCAGCCCGAGGAGGCAGGCACCACTCCCACAGACTCGGGAAGAAAGCCTCGTCGCCACTTTCTTCGCGCCTTCACACTACACTAGGTGTTGATAAACAAACAACTAGAGTGTAGGTCCTACAAGAGTTGCACCTTCGCACTGCACTAGGTGTAACTGTTGATAAACAAACAACAAACAGGCGCGTAGGAACTCTATTTCGAATATGGGGAGATTAGAGGAATGGTTGAGTAACTTGAGTTGACGAGTTTTTTTACTTGTGCATCTTTTCAACAAGCCAAAAAGTCACTAGTCAGCACATCCTAGGAACACAAAGCCCTAGGCCTAGGTTTATTGACTGCCACTAGTTTTTCAGTTGTAGTCGTTGTTAAACATTCTAATGTGGGGGAAAACAATAGGGGGGTCAAGGAATAAGTGGGGGGAAGGATTCAACCCTCCTCTCCTTCTATGCGCGCCACCTTGAGGGCCTAGGACAGATCCTCATCTCACGAGCACGGGATCCAGTTTGGAACCTATGTTTAGACATGTGGGTCATGGATGTATAAAGTTTGAATATTATCAGACGAAACTCGACTCGCGATCAACGTCCAGTTTTAATTAGCCGAGAGATTTGCATTTACATTTTACTTTTACTGTTGGTATTGCGTAAGTGAACGAGGATTGTGTTGGCAACACTCGGACGTTGTCGGTTGTCGGTTGTCTGTACCGAGATTCCGTGTCAACAACCAACAGTCATACTTTAGGTTGCACCCCGAATGCTCGATCAAGTATGACAAACAACGGTCGGCGTGCACTTCAATTAAATTTATGAATTTATTTATTTTCATACAAAATAGGCATATGTATTTTGTTTGTGTCTAATTTAACGAGAACTAATGCTAGTCAAACAGAAGATATAGGAAAGTAAAAGCACGCGTAGAAAATACTTCATGTGGGCGGCTACAAACTATCTGCTGTGGCAAAGCAAATATAAAGCCTATTTTGAACAACATACGTGCAATACAATGACGAAGTGTTGTTATTAGTACATGGTGTGTTCTAATCAGATGTGTGGGTCCCACGTGGTAGATATCAGGACTTGATGTCTCTGGCTAGCTAGCAAGACTGTGCTGTCTGGGCTCCATCTCAGGCGACTCTGGACATGTCGATTGTCGAGGATCCCTCTCTCGTTGGCAAAATGTACTCATGAATGTTTTTATACATTGCACCATATTCTCGAGGAATGTTGGGGCAGGAAGGAGATTGTGAAGTGGACTGTTGCAGTTAATGTAGAGGAATGTCTAGTCTTGAAATGTTCACAGATTATATAATATATAGACTTCTTTTTTAATTAGGGCAACGATTGGAAAATGTTTATCGTGGTTACTTTGAAAAAGCACATTCAAATTCGATAATGAAATGCATACAATTATGGTCAATGGTCATTAAAATGAAAATAAGAACATTGTATGCCCTTGCTGTAGGTGGTTGTTTCGTATTCTGGTTGTTTTATCTTGAGTATATTAGGTTTGAATCAAGGAATTATTAAGCGAGCGAAGCGAGCGTTTCCATTTGACTCTGCCGGAAAAATTTGTCACTCGTTTTGTTTTTTTTTTTGTTTTTTTTTTTTTTTTTTGTTTGTATGTCTCGCCATAACGTTCGAACGGAGGCTCGGATCGAGTTGAAATTTTGACCATCCGCAAGCTTTGTTCTCGATTGAATGCCATTAGTTTTGTGGCAAAATCGTTCAAAGTTAAAAAGTACATAAGTTATGAAAGTTTTTTTCAAACTACCGGCAAACAAAATCTGAGATAGCCAAATCATTTGTAATGTCCGACGGGGTCACGAATTGTTAATTTAGTTTGATCCGATAAGTATGTGTAGATGGAAATTACATTGTATACAAAGTAGCGTTCTGCATGTGAATCCCGGAAAGACCGAAGTTTCTTATGCACTGCCACCTAGAGAATCAAATATTTCGAGGAAGCAGTCTATTATTTGTCACCAAAGAGTTGAAATTTTTCCCAATGAGTCAAGTCATCTAGAAATGCGGTGAAATTTATCTACAAAGTAAAGATTTACATTACGGGTTACGAACGTAAATACCTTGCAATTGATATAATATCGAAAACAGTCCATCGTGGAACAGACGAACGTCGCAATTTTAAAATAAATAAAATAATGTTGCTTGTGGTCTAGCTATAGCACTTGCTGTTTTTAACGCGTCCAACTGAGGTTTCCTAGTGAATTTAAACAATTCAGAGAAACAAAAATCCACGTAAATCGTTTTAAAAAATACTGTCTACGCGAAATATGTTCCATCGTCAATGTAGGCTACTTAGTCTTGTGGTAACAATGTGCGACTGTGATGCTAACAATGA
This sequence comes from Sweltsa coloradensis, assembly GCA_024449915.1. Lineage (NCBI taxonomy): Eukaryota > Metazoa > Arthropoda > Insecta > Plecoptera > Chloroperlidae > Sweltsa > Sweltsa coloradensis. The sequence goes on along the minus strand of JAMZAV010002451.1, from coordinate 27,750 downwards.
ATGATCAATGCCACACACTGTTGAAATCACAATTATTCGCTGAGAGTCCGAGCAGCCAAATACTTCAAATTGCGAACTATCTATGCAAGAAATCACCTGGCCACATAACTTAGGAAACTTAACTTCGCAATGACTTTATTTCACCGGTTATTGCAGGACGCACGCAACGTCACATCCACAGTTCGCGTCTCGGACGTCGCACGTCAACAGCAGACAGTGTTTTTTTTATATTAAATCTTTATTCAATTGTAATTTACAACTTTTTGTACAATTTCCATATACATATTTTTATGGTTAACATAAATCAAAGACACGTTTTGGACATATCAAAATAAATAAAGCTAATTATCTAAAAATAAAAATAAAACAGTAAACAAGGAATTAAAAACAAAAGGATACCGTGAGTATTTTGCCAAGCTTCCTTCTGCCTAGCTCGGTACAGGACAACCTGGCAAGGTACATTTTTTATTTATTTATTTATTTATTTAACGTCTATCCTATTCAGTTATAAAAACTGATTTACAAAGGAGGACAACTAAATAAATCTAATTACATAGATGCAGAAACAACATTAAACGACATTTTCGTAAATATTTGAAATAGTAGCATTACAACAACAATGCATTTAAACACAACAATTTTGGTAACAAATAAAAAAATACATCATATGCATTTAATGAATGAATCAAATATAAAAAAGGGTGTAGAATGAAAAGAAAAGAAAAGAAAGGGGAAAAAACAAAAGGAGAAAAAAAGAGAAAGAAAAAGAAAGAAGAAAAAAACATTAAAAAAGAAAAACGAAAAGAAAAAAACTGATTTATTAGACGATTCCGCTCAAACGAATATGAGGTTCAGCAAGCTGTTCAGCAGGAACAGCAAATCAGGGAGTATAATCAAAAACTTTCGCGGAAGAAACCACCGAACGCGAAATCTTTATTCTTGTGATCAATCTTCATTTTTGTGTTCAAATCTTGATAACATTTTAGTCCAAAAAATCTTGACTCATATATATAATTATATCAGATATATATATATTTAAAATTGTTCATGTCAAACTGATCACAGCAATGATACAGGACACCTAACTCAAGTTGCAAGCTCCATCAGTGGGCGGCAACCAGACAATCTAGGCAGAAAAATATAATTGATAAAACATTGTTTATATCATAAATCAAAGCAATAATGATCAAACAAAGAGAAAAGCAAAATCATTAATAAGAACTTATGAAGGTAAATTTACATTACACAAACACACAGACAATAACCTGCAAATAAATAGTAAAATCAATTCTTTGCTTTTTGATTCATTATCATTGCTTCAATTTTACTTTTAAATTTTAGGCCTACAATTCCTATATCAGTAAACTGGCTTCTAATATCATAAGAAATTGAATTCCAATAGGATACGCCTCTGTACATAAATGACTTTCTAAAGCTTCAGAATTTAATCTAAGAACTTCCAATGAGTTTATTAAAGTAGAATTTCTATCACGATCAACAATTTTAAAAATATTTGGTAGAAATACCAAAAAAACATACCTTTCAATACTTTGTATGTATTTACCAGCACGCTATACTTCATCCTCTCCTCAATCGTGAAACAATCAGACTGCAAATCTTGGCTCAAGGGAAATGAATCAAACAGATGGTCAATTCTCTTCTGAAGTACAACATACTCAGTAGAAGGTCTTACTGCCCAAACCACTAAGCAATAATCAATAACAGAGTGAATATAAGAATCTACAAGTAACCTCAACATTCTCTCAGTTACAAACCTCTTCATTCTACTTATAGTTCCAATTACTGATGATACTTTATTACACACATATTCATAATGTTTCTTAAAATTTAAATTACAATCTAAGAAAACTCCAAGATATTTAAATTCATACACTCTAGAAATTAATTTACCATTACAATTTAACGTCAAATGAATATCATTCATGCTTCTATCATTAGCCTTATGAAAAATCATAAAATTTGTTTTGCTATAATTAATATCAAGTTCTTGAGTTTTAAACCAATCATCCATCCTCTTTAGAACTTCTTGAAGACGTCTTACAATCTCTTCGACATCCACACCTTCTCAATAAAAGACCAGGTAGTCATCAGCATATAACATATATTTGATTGATTCCTCCCATTACAGTAGATATATATCATCTATATAAAGAATACATAACAGGGGTCCTAATATTGATCCTGGGGTACTCCACAAAATATATTGAATACTTTTGAATATATTTTGCAAGATTTATAAACATTTTTCTATTTAAAAAATAATCCGCCAAAATTGATAACAAATAAGGACTTACGTTATACCTGGTTTTTTAATTTATTGAAAGAGGTAAAAAAAGGGGACTGAATCCAATGCTTTCCTAAGATCAACAAAGACAGCTCCAACCTTACCATTACGTTTATCAATCCGTTTATCGATAAAATCTGTAAATGCTAGAAGGGCACTTTGCGTTGACCTACCCTTTCCTGAAAACCATGCTGGTTTTCACTTAAACCTTCAGATGCATCCACTTCATGTAATAACCTCTTGTGTAAAATATTTTCAATAATTTTCCCTACAATTGGAAGAGTTGATATAGGTCGATAAGAATTCCTATCACTCTTTTTACCTTTACCCTTATAAATAGGTGTTACCCTTGCCAATTTCAGCTGTGTTGGGAAATCACCTACAAGAAAGAAATGGGAAATTAGATACGCTAATAATCCGACTATTGATTAAGTTGTAACCCACCAGAACACGATGTCCTGACTGCTTTAAGTCTCAACGATACCTCGGGATTCGAACCCACGTCCTTTGATCCACTAAGCCTTGGCGTCCGCACCGTGAGATCCGCCGGACACTGTTCAGAACAGCCCCGTGCACAACCGTCCTGATAATCTGAAGACGGACATACATTACATTGTTTACTGAGGTAATGAGACCTGTTACGGGGAGCAAAGTATGTCGGACAATTGTGAAGGGGGATGTCCAAGAGTTGTTTAAGAAGACTCAATCCCTTGCATTCGCGTTAACGACTGAGAAAAAGCTTTAATGAGGGTTGTCGGTCATGAAGGGATTCAAACTCGGGACCTCCCGAATCAGAGTCAAGCGCTCTTCCGGGCAGTGACGGCCATACGAGTAACACTTAGACACCCCTCTCCAACAACACACAACACGTCGTCTATCATTTCCTTCCCTTTACTTCATTGGATGACTAAATATGAGCGATACATAGGCCTACATTTGACGTGGGACTTCTTGTTTGGGGGTCCATGGCAATCCTTACTGAAGGTTTTACTAGATTGTCCTCGGTCAAAAGGCAAATGCTGGGATTTAGTTTTAAAATAGACATGGATATTCCCTCTCAGCTAAATTGGGTAATAAGTAGCTAGTCACATGAAGGGAGGAGGGGCGAAATGCGTGTCTGCGCAGGTTTCCGATGAAAAAATTGGAATTAATTTCATATGAAATGAATAAATTATGGAATGAAGTTGTTGCAGTATAGTATCGCCGACCAAGCATTGGTTGACACAGGCTGCTGTTGTCAAGGTTAGTTAGCCCATCACTGCTACTGTGCGTGTGCGTGTGCGTGTGCGTGTGCGTGTGCGTGTGCGTGTGCGTGTGCGTGTGCGTGTGCGTGTGATCACAGCCACCACGCACCTTCATAGAGATGACACAAGAGAGCCACGCACAGTTCCTTATTATCGAATCATTCCTTGATTACGTTCTTACCTTCAGACCGTCGCGAGCTACAGTATCGGATAATAAGACAGCGACGACAGAGAGAAACGAGCAAAATAATAAACGACGAAAATGAACAGCAATTATTTTGATTCGAGGCGCAGTAAAAAAATAATTACGGCAATTTGATCAAAGTGATTATTTGGTTGGGTTGGGTTGGGCTGCTTGTTTGGAAATAGAGTCATCAGTGCCAAAGTGGTCGTTTTAGCAGCCTAATGAAGGCCTATCTGCAAGAATACCTATCACCAATATACCTATCTGCAAGAATACCTATCACCAATATACCTATCTGCAAGAATGCCTGAGTAACCTGACTTTATTCATGTTGAATTAACGCGAACATTTCACAGCAACAGTCGGAACAAACCCATCAGTTTGTCGGGACAGTTTAAGAGGACATACTAGTCGACTAAATATATTTCTAACGGGGGTTGCACGAAACAAGGGACACGTGGATCAAGAGTCGACAACAAGTGTTCATCACAACTCTTGTGATTGGCTCTATCGTTCACGCATCGAACACAGCTTTCTTAATAAAATGTAAACCACACTTTAGGATTTTATGATCCATACAGTTTTACTTATTTACATTACTTAATTCTGGAAAATGGAATTGAATTCAAGGTATAGGATCTTGAAACCTAAAGGTAGTATCGGTATTCGGTAGCATCAATTTAAAAAGAAACTGCAAAGTGCAACTCGGCACCAGTAGTGCAATAAGTGAGACAAAACTCGTTGGTCAATCACTGAAAGTTTGCCAAACAAGTTACACGAAATGTGGGCGTCGCCTGTGAACTCTGTTCACTCTGCTAGTTTTATGAATATTCAGCAGAATAATGAATTTAAAAAGCATGATTTCCATCGAGTGATCTCTCAAAACAGTTACTTACACTGGTGACCACCGGGCCATGGTCGCTCTGAGAGACCTTTGTTCGGTCAGAGAGAGAGAGAGAGGCCTAAAATGCAGGTCACATCCCCAGCTATCTTGCAGTTCTCATCAATTTATTTACAGTCATGTTTTAAACTGAACTGCTCCTATTCTGCGCGCTGAGGGCGGCTCAAATGTGAAACTACTAAAAGCACCGCACGCTAAATACGGTCAGTAGATTATCGATGTGCAGTGACGCAGCAATTAACAAATGGTAGACGAAACGTCAAATTTTAATTTTATTTCAATCAATTTACTTTTGATTTATTATTGTACAATAAGTGTTGCGCAGGCGTCATTGACATTTTTGTACGAAATAATTGAGTCCTGTGTTCATGCATGACGACGAAGTTACTCTCACCCACTGAAGCTCTATCTGCGTGGAGATTGATATATATTCGGGGCAATATGTTAGATGTGAAGTGCATGGATTTCCTCGTCTCTCCATTTTACTTAGGTCCTGTAATCAGCGGCAGATTCAAAGAACTACATAAGACTTGTTCCGTCGAAGAAAAAAAAAAGAACAAAGCTAAGAGTCATCCAGCTTCTGCAATTTCATCATTTATTGAGTGTAAACTGAATAAACCTATTCTGCGCTGAGCCTGAAGTGAACCACTGCTAATACACCCACGCTTAAATACGCTCAAGTTACTAGTCGACATAACCTACAAAATAACTAGCCACAGACGCCAACTTGACGTTAAATTTAATCTAGACTGCGTTGCAATCGCAATTTACATTCTGCGATATAATCGATGGACTCGATAAGGCCTCGCTGGCGCCATGAGCTCAATGTTTACAGTAATAGCATGCGCCCTCCAGTAGTAGATGAGGACGTAGTGATCTCACCACACAACACCACTCACACATGTTGTTGTTGTTGTTGCAGGGGAGCTGGAGTGGGGGGTGGAGGGCTCGCCGTGGCAGGCTCGCCACGTGGAGGTCAGGGACGGCTGCCTGGTGGTGCTGACCTCGCCTAGAGGTCAACCAGAGCTTCGCATCCCTCTGAGGTCACTCAACCTGCAACCGGCCAACCGACCCAGGGCCTTCACTCTCTCCAGGGATGAGGCGCTACCGGTCGCCACCTTCCAGGTAAGTCACGTGACTGATTGATGAGCGTAGCGAGCGAAGTGAAGATTCCACTCCACTACACTGGAGAAAAAAATCCGGAATGTTTTCTTTATTTTTTTCTGTTTCTATTTTTGTGTGTTTGTTAACACGATTCCGGCTAAACTGATACTCCAATTGCGATGAAATTTTCTGGAGGCCTTCGAAATCTTTACACTTAGAACTGACACGTTTTTGAGCGCAATCGAAACATTGTCACTCATGAAAATCGCAATTTTACGTTTTTTTTCGATTTAAAAAAAATCCACTTATTTCACCTACATGCTTTATCCGATTTTCATGATTTTTTCACAGAACCTTAATTTTATGAATTAATATATTCGTGTGAAATTTGAGCGCAGTCGAGAAATTATTTCTCATGAAAATCACAATTTTACGCTTTTTTTCGTTTAAAAAAAATTCTTCGACTTATAACACCTACATGCTTTATTCGATTGTAATGTTGTGTGTAATGTAATGTGCGTCCCTGACCCTCATGTCTTCGTCGTAAAAATTAAAACAATATTACCAAGCGTGTCTCGCAGGCCATAGCAATGAGAAAACGAAATCAATTTAAATACCATCTGCATAATACATGACAGCTCAATGCACCAATTTGCTCATCCAACAACGCGCCTGAAAAAGCGTTTGCGAAGCTTCCTAGTAGATAGATAGACAGACAGACAGGACTGATGGTGATCATGCTACAATGACTGAAGAGATAGACGGTTATAGTTCAGAGCTCTGGAGTAAATCATTGCTTATTGAATCTTGCTTTAATTTCCAGTTTAGCAATTGTCTCTTCTAGACCCATGTACTGTTTTTGTCTTAAAACAATGAACAAATTTGATATTTTATTCTACAATTTTGCTATGACGTTTATACCATTAGCTGGATAATAACTTTTGATAAACAAAACATTTTCTGAAATCTTATCAAATGAAAATATTGAGAATAAAATAATAGAACATGGAAAGAGGAGACTAAATTTTGTCATATGAGCAATGAAATGTGTAAAATTACGTCATTTGTCTATAACTGGTGCCATTGAGGGGATTGAAGTCTAGGTATTGAACGTAATCTCCCGGTATCCAGCAAGGAATGTTAACTAAGAAGCCATAAGAGTAATAAAGACAATCGATCATACGCGTCACATGACTGGACAGGTCGGCCAGTGTAGGCGATCAGGCAGAAAAGTAAATAAATGTTTTCGTTTTTTTAATAGTAAAATTATGTTTTTTGCTGGTATAGATGGCATCAAAAAGAAACATATGCAGCAATAGCATGATAACTTCTGTAATAATATTTCAATGCCGCAACAAATAATTGTGGAAATGATGAAGGTCTTCAATATAGTTTCCGTTGTTTTAAAATTATTGTTTTCCTTGGGCAATCTGGTTTTGTAGGTAACTTTATGATTCACGTCGTCATGATTGAGTAAATGTTATCTAAACAAAGAGTAGAAGCGGATGTAGAATCTTAGCGGTTCATCAAAACCTTGGCTTGTACTTTTTATGTTTCCACGGCAATATGCTTCCTTATTCCCCCTCTCTAAGCTTTAATGTAGTTTCTTCATCTTGATATAAAGTTACATTATTTTTGGTAGGCCCTATATTTTGATCTGCAACAATAATATATTATTCTCAATTCGATCCCAAAATATGAACATTTTATTTTGTTTATTTACTGACTATTTCAATGATTTTAATCATAAGAAATATCACAAGACCAAAGCCCTCAAATTATTTGAGTGGCGTACCCAGGACGCAGCCACTGAAACTTATTTTATATTTTAAATTCCAAGAGATTTCTGATAAACTTTGAACAAACACACGTTCATTTCACAAATCTAAAAAATTAAAAATTATCTGGGCTAAGCTTAACGATGCTTCCGGAAAACATACTACGTCTGTTTTGTTTGTCTGTTTGTTTACTAATGTTGCCCGACAACCATGTACAATAAGATTAAACTTCGCTTTTCTTATCTACTATCAGAAGTGCAGTACGAGACAGGCGGATTGTTAGACAAATTATGTTGTAATATATACATTTCGCAATATAATGACAAGTTAAATACCTTGAAATTAACCGCCCCCCATGTTCAAATATCATTTGAGCTCACACATGACTGCATTACGTTTAGACCATTAGGCTGATGACTCGCCGTTCTAAGCCCGTGCTCACGTATGTAATGACTGCATTGTATGCGTATACTAACTTGACTCTAATTGATTCCCACATTTCTAGTCCCATTCTGTTTCCTAACCTGGCCATCCTTGCGCAATACGTCTATCAACATCGACAAATATTCAGAATTACGTAATTTATAACTGGCTTTAAAAATTAATGTTTACAATTATTCTGAATTGAGCCACAGCTGAGGCTTCCTGTGGAAAGCAGGTATATCTCGGTGTCAGGCAACAGACCGTGTTATAAGATGGACATGAACAGGAGAGATGCGTAATTTAATAACTAAACGCGCAACGGTAAAGTGTGAAGCCCTGTTATATGGATACATTATTAGACGTGTTTATGTAACAGAGAGCGCGCATGCGCAAACATTGATAATTCAGCTGTGCGCGGGCGCCATGACGTGATACGGTTAGGACGGCGCGCGACCAAACCTGTCACAGATGTCCCTGTCCGGAGGAAACTTCCCCCTGGATCGTAGGCCTACATGACAGCCTGACAGGGAAGGTAAGATCCAAGGGATGTATTAGTCGTTTATGACAATGAAATATATCAATCATTGTATACTCTTTTCAATCTACAATAAACAGTTTCACTGATCAGATATCGGCTCATTCGACTGGACACTGATTTACCGCACTAAGCGGACGCCAGGGCAAATAAGGCAAAACGTAAAAGGGAAAAGGTTTTATTCTATCATCGTCGCCTCCGACCAGCATGAAGACTGCTCGCGAGTTCTCACTCCTCACTATCAGAGACAACATTCACAACCCCTAGATGTGGTGAGTAGTTCCCCTGCCTGTCACCGCGCCACCGTACGGTGCGCCTGCACCTTCTGTCACCGCGCCACCGTACGGTGCGCCTGCAAACAGCCTCTATACAAGCCCGCAATACACGATTGGAGATATTTTGCGATCGACACAGCATACGCGTTTTCTTCTCCAAATGTTCTGCAGCGTTGAGTCGAAAGTATCTATATTGTTGGTTGTTGCTTTGTCGTGAAGAGTTCCAGTAAGTTTGAATATTAATATCCAAACCAAAATGTCCTTCCTCAGGACCCTTTGAACCATAACTTCACCTACGAAATATTCTGGAAAACTTCCATCCACTTCAGTTATCATTGACGATGTGACTGTGAACTTCTCGAACAACCGTCTCGTTGTCTAGCGGTGAGCCACTTCTCTGGGAACGACTTCTCACTCGGTTACCAGAAGTGATGGGTGATACACATTGGTAGATATTAATTACATATTATCTACTGTGTGTACGCAACATAACACGAATAGTTCACATGTGACGCGAGTCACAGATAAAACACGAGACAACACTTGGGAATTAAACCTGATCTATCTTCAGAATGAGATGAATGAATATACAATGTACAATGGGGAGGGATCGACATGCCAAACAGGTAAGGGGTCAGGGGTGAAGCCCCAGCCGCCGGGGGCCTTTTCGCCGAATGCTAATTTTTCTCATATTTGACGTTTTTAACGAATAAAATCAAATACTTAAAGTGCAGGGGGGGTTAACCCCATACCCCCCTCAACTTGGATACACCACTGAGGTTACCACCCACAACTCCAAATAAGCTTCAAGGCGTTTTACCATTGAGTGGTTTTACCAAGATTTTAACCCGGGAACCCAAGTTTTGTTGGTGTTATTGCAATGTGTGTGTAGTACTTGTACTTGTACTTTCTATTATCTCGAGGAGTCGGGAGTTTTAGAGGGGGAGGGGAAGGAATCACCTCCCCTCTCACTCGCCACGCCGGTGATTTTGATTTCATGTTATTTCCATTAACATTTCCGCGATAACATATTTATATTGTTTTTATTATCTGGGCACAAGGCAAGACGCGAGCCTAGCGCATGCGCACGCTCGAGCAGGGGCTTCCGCGAGGCAGATACTAGATAGTTTACCTTTCTTACACATTCATTCTTTAAATATCTAGAACAATGGCAAGACATTTGTGCAACACAAACCAAACTTTGAATACGGTAGCAGAAAATCGTTGGTTATTTTGTCGAGTGTCGGTGGAGATATGAACGAACCATGAAACTTGTGGAGTGTCCAACATTGTTGACGTTTGGTGCACTATACCAGTGGGCGCCGCCAGGATTTTCTCTGGGGGGGGGGGGGGGTTAACCGGCAAGATTGGGTTATTACCTTTGTTTGAAGCCAAACCGGGAACAAATTTTAAGAAAGCAAGGGGCATGTACTAAGAGGCGTCGCGGAATAGCTAGGGTCAGGGGCCGCGAATGTTTTGAGAGTTGAGACTGCTTAAAGTTTGGTGGCCTAAAACGTTATTCTAAATAACGGCGAAATTTTAAAGCCATACCTTACAAATTGCCTTTAAAAAAGGTCCTAAGCCGAGGGTGTGTCACCGAGACGGGACAATAGGCATTAAAATCCTAAACAACCATAAACAAAATTTTACAAATTTAAAATGAAATTTTAGGTTCGTAAAAACGTAATTTTTTTAATACCGCGTATTGCAGGAAAAATTTAAATTTTTCTTGAAATCCAGGGGGCGAACGCTCCCCCTTGCCCCCCTCACCCGGCGCCATGCTACCAGCCTTGCAACTACCAAACTGTCGCGAAGGCGAGAGGGGGCAAGGTCCTGGTGTGAGTGACTTATGGCGGGGTCAACATCACAGCCAAATGATGTGAAAATGGTAACAATCCTCTCTAGTGGTCAGTGAGGCGGAAAAGGTCGGTCGCCACGTCGCGATCACGCCATCGAATGACAAGGATACAGGCGCAGTGATCGACAATCCCAGTGCTCCAGTCAGCACAGTCGTGACCCGTCACGGACCAATCACGCCGTAATCGCAGTCGTACAACTGATGTTATAACTTGGTCACTCACTGGTCAAACTTGTGTTATTGTCAACCATCGCACAGATTTTAAGATTTATAAGCCTCTTGACCTTTTTCACACAGACACACCATACTTAGCCACAACCTAGATAGTTTCTAATCAATAACATAGAAACTTTTACAAATAACAAAAAGTTACACAATTAACTGTCACGATACCCACTCGTATTTACTTCAGCACGCATACACAACTTCTTGGACATCACGCCTGCACCCTTGGGTCATCGCGTCGGTGTTGTGCCACTTCTGAGCAACTAGGCTAATCGCGGTTTGCAGCTGACAAGAGAGTTTCGTCGGATGACACAACCAGTTACCTCAGTACGCTGCAGGGACCGCATATTGCATTGATCGCGGTTGCAGCAACAGGGGGTCAATCATAAGCCCTAGACGAAGGATTTCATCTGCCCTATGTGCTGACTTTGAAGAGGATTATTAAAAAGTGCATTGCTCATATTTTAACGAAATAAAAAGTTGCTAATTTAAAGAAAGATCTTCTTTGTAATCGTTCAGAAACTTGCCACGAACTGTAAAACAGTCTTATCATTATGATTTGTGTGTGATCATTAGCACTAGGAAGCTTTGCAAATGCTTTTTCAGGCGCGTTGTTGGATGAGCGTAATTGGTGCGTAGAGCTTTTTTTTGCGATTTTCATGAGAAATAATTTTTCGATTGCGCTCAAATTTCACACGAATATATTAATTCATAAAATTAAGGTTCTGTGAAAATCATTACAATCGGATACAGCATGTAGGTGTTATAAGTCGAAGAATTTTTTTTTTTAATCGAAAAAACGTAAAATTGCGATTTTCATGAGAAATAATTTTTCGATTGCGCTCAAATTTTACACGAATACATTAATTCATAAAATTAAGGTTCTGTGAAAAATCATTACAATCGGATACAGCATGTAGGTGATATAGTTAGTTAGTTAATGTTGTTTTAGGGCACTCAACAGTAGAGTTATCAGTGCCCATGTCAATTGTATTGGAATCTTCCAAATTTTCTTTTTCTTGTGGATTACCACCATGTTTTCTTCTTTTCAATGGGAGGAACGTAAGGGACGACGAGGGGGGTTAATGGGAAGGAGTGAGGATGTTGGGTAGGATGGGTTAAACTGGGTGGGAACGGAGGAGTTCTCGTTGCAGAGAGGGCGGCAAGTATGGAGACGAAAAAAGTGAAAGAAGAAAATAAATATGAGTAAGGCTGTGTGAATGAAGGAAGGTGTGATAAAAAGTTGCGCGAGAGCTCTCTTTGCAACACGCACCCCAACCGGCCAGAGCTCGCCCTTAGTTTTGGGGAATACACCACTCCCCTACTCACTAGATGTTATAAGTCGAAGAATTGTTTTTTTAAATAAAAAAAAAACGGAAAATTGCGATTTTCACGAGAAAAGTTTTTCGATTGCGCTCAAATTTCACACGAATATATTAATTCATAAAATTAGGGTTCTGTGAAAAAATCATTACAGTCGGATAAATCGAAAAGTATTCAAAATCGTAAAATTGCAATTTTTATGAGAAATAATTTATTTAACAAATACACAAAAATATAAACAGGAAAAAAGGAAAAAAAACATTCCTGATTTTTTTCTCCAGTGTAGTAGAATGGAATCTTCGCTTCGCTCATCCAAAAATTAGTTCGGACATACGACGTGTGGATTCGCGTAGACTCGGGTACCCGCTGTCACTCCTTCGTGCCCACTCCCCCCACCATCATGGACATCATGGTATGACAGCGGGCACCCGCTCATGAGTGGTGTCCAGTGAACCTCTACTGACGTCACTGCTCAACAGAGTACTCCGCTCTTGTGGGCGCTCTACGAGTGAGGGGCTGGGGTGACAGCGGGCACCCGCTCATGAGTGGTGTCCAGTGAACCTCTACTGACGTCACTGCTCAACAGCCGCTCTTGTCAGCCAGCTAAACAAACCGTCCGTTTCCTTGCATTGTTCGGCCCAAGGTCGCAAGAGCGTTCCCCAACCAACAGGATCATACGAATATTACCCTTTATTGTTTCAGATTTTAATTACTGGGATTTTCCTGCGGCTCATTAACATACAACCTGTTAGCAAAATATTATAAACACGAACACTTTTACTTTTACATTTTAAATCTCCGTTTAAAGTTTTTAATTGGGTTAATTTCACAGATCTATCAACGTCAAGTCATAATACTTTCCCAAACGGTTTAGTTTATTAATCTGTTGTGAATGTAATTAATGTTCGGAATCTGTATAGGACGATGTCGGGCTAATGAGCCAGGTAATTCATAAAACAACACCACAACAAACTCGACCTCCTTCTTGCGGTAGGAGTAGTCACATCACACCAACCACCTGAGCCACTCCTACCCTGACACATCTTCTTTATTTCTTTCTTTTGTTGGTATATTTGTTATTTTATTCTATAAACATGTATGAACTTATTAGTGCGTGGGATCCTCGTAGTCATCCAATGTCAATTATTCCAATTGTCATCAAAGCTTAAATCTATATATCAACACTTTCCACACTTATACTTAATTACTTACTTACTTCTAAACATTATATTATAAGTTGAAAAGATGGATTGGACGATTAGTTAGGCACTCTCAGAGGTGCGTCCTCCTATCGTGAGAATGTTGTTCGTCGTCGTCGTCGTGTCGTTGTTCGTCGTTCGTGTGTCTGTTTGTTGTTGTTGTTGTCCATCCTAGGTTTCTCCCCCGCATACAACCCACCCAGCTCAATTGTCAACACAACGCATCGTTTCTTCGAGAACCATGTGAAATAGACATGAAAACCGCGTAGCTTCACTGCTTCATCATTAATTTGGTTAGCTTGTTTTGTGCTATATTATACAAGTAATAAAACAGACAGCAGTAGCATAGAAAAGGAGGACCCACAACACAACAGCTGCGCGAACTGTTATTAGGTGTTTCTTTTTTACTGCGATGTGAATTACAACTGGTGTAGTCTATTTCGTTGTATTTCAGCCATTAAAATAATGTTACTAGACTGAATAACTTGTGTAGAAGAAAGTTAAAAAGATAACTATAAAAACATGCCCGGCATGTATACTTCGGTAATATGTTGCAGAACATTTGTAATTAGATCTTGCTCTATTGTCTTCAAATATTCAAGTTCATCTCAGGGTAAAGAAAATACGAACAAGAAGAGATGGGGGTGGAGAGAAGATATGGAACGACTACATCAAGATAACATACCGAGTAAATGGTTGGGCGGTGGGGGGGGGGGCACATTGATAAAATAGTCTGATGATTCATAATCTAATAGCAGTGCTGTAGTGGAGAGAAGATCAGGCAGGCAGACAGTCAGGTAGAGAGACAGGCAGGCATGCAGAGGGACAGGGTCGCAGGCAGAGAGACAGGCACTCAGGGGGACAGGCAGGCAGAGATTCAGGCTGCAATTGCTAGGGTACATGCTGGTAGTTAGGGGGCCGGGGTGGCGGAGAGTCAGGCTGCCAAGCTAAGGGACAGGCTGCTAGGTAAAGGGACATGCAGAGAGTCAGGCTGCCAAAGCTAAGGGACAGGCTGCTAAAGGGACAGGCAGAGAGTCAAGCTGCCAAGCTAAGGGACAGTCAGAGGGACAGTCTGTCAGAAAGTGGTTGCAACGCGTGGTCAGTAAACTAACTGTGAACACAAAAACACTTCAAGATGCAACGGAAAGATGGCGGCGCACTCAGCCATGACACTCAAAACAAGCCGGCGATACAGGTGAAATAATACTATTACTCGCAGTGTATACGTGTTTACCTTACATTAGGCACCCATCTCATCACCTCCTCGTGCTAGTAAGGTGTTGCTCACCACTCGACACTCTTGGGGAGGAACGCGTTACTGTTTAAGAAACATTGTGGGAACACGTTCCTTCTCCAATAACGGGAACTTGTGTTACTAGATTGTGGGAACTTGAAACGAATTTAACGGCCCTTTACAAATTCTTAACGCGATTAAAATGGTAATTTAATTGCATCTCTACTGTTTAAGCCTATTTTTTTAAGGTATGATTTTAGAAACTTGGCTTAGACCAAACCATTTTCTATTTTAACTAAAAGGAATCAAGTTATTTACGAAAAAATTTTAATGGATGTCACACTAAGAGAACGTAGCAAAGTAACTTAGCTTTTAAAAGGACTTGTGCTAAAACATAAGCACCGCTGAACATGAGCACCAAATCAGATTTTTAGGTCGATCTGTCTCGTTTTGGAATCTTTTTCAAAGGGATTTTAAAAGTAACAGGGTTTTAAACAAAGGTATAAACAGGTATTTTAAACAGAAATTGTATTCGCATTTGTAGTTGTTGTTGAACAGTTTTTAAAACATATACAGCTTACCTATGGAATTAGTTGCATATGTTTCTTTATGAGTTGTAATTGTAAATCAGTCCTCAGTTTGGGCATATTGTTATGACAGCTGCTAACACAATACAATATTGTGTGTAATTAATTACTAATTACAGGTTAGAGTTGCGTTGTTGTGTTATCAACGCAGAAGCCTCCTGCACCCCCTCGTCTGGCTTTCACGCGCCTCGTGACAATAGGCCCTCGAACAATGGCAAGTGTGTCTGATACGCGCGCCTCTGTTCCGCCTGGCCACCCCTGACGTGCGTGCTGAAGCCCAGTTCACTTCACTGGCGCTTTCGAATTACTTTGCGAGGATTGAAACGTTTGAGGAAGATGTTCGAAAGAGAGAAGATAACTTCACATCAATACAACGCTAATACTCTGTATATTGTAATCACGTCCGAATGAGTTTGTGCATGTTGCGCCCTACATAATTTGGAGTTGGCTATTCTAAAATCGGCTTGCATCTGCGTTTCTGATGCAAACATTATATTTTGGCTGCTGGATATTGCAATATGTATAGTTAGAATTAAGTTGATTCCAATTATGGCTGAGAGAACCATGTAGAAACTTCAGTAAGGATTGTCAGTTGTGGGAATCGAACTCCCGACCCACTGGTTTAGTGATTGATTGATTGATTTATTGATTGTCTTCTTTATTGATGGCGGGATTAAGGCATGTTCCTTTTCTTCCATCCAACCACTTCATCATTTCAACACATCATGACATTACCGAAATATATTGAAATATATTAAAATACTATGGGAGTTTGTTGCTAAAGTTAGTGCTATTCGATGCGAACAGTTGGGAATAGATGGAGAAGAGAATCCGTGCTATGCCCTACACGGGACTCAAACCCACGTTCCTCGGATCTAAGCTCCAACCGTATTAGCCAGCTACTTAAGTTTAGGAATATATTTATTGAAATACTAATTGTCAGGTTTGTGGTGCAAAATTAGTTACCAGGACACGATGGGTGACAGAATGCTTCGAAGCCATGACAGTGTTGTATTATAATGTTCTTCGCAGAGCTCACAAAGCCTGTCTTGTAGCGACTTGTGTGTTTAGCTTGTGTGTGTTAGCTTATTGTAATGACGTAAACGTCAATTAAATTGTAACGAAGTTTTAATCTGGCCAAGTGTTTATAATCCCACGCTTCAGTCTTAATTGACGCTTCCTGCGATGAATGTGTGTTGTGTGTTACTTATCAGAGACGGCCGTGGGTTCGATCCCACGTGTGATGATGTGGGGCGCTCAGACTCAGTGACGTAGCGTCGTCGTCACACTAGCCACCTTGCATGACAATCAGACACGAGACAGAACCTTATAATTTACCAAACGGTGTCTTATTAAACTTCCACACAATGGGAGAATGTCTCAACAACAAAGGTCGAGTGTATTGTTTGCATAGTCGAAGGTTATGATGCTCTTTACCGTTAGTTGTGTCCCTACTTTCCCTGCAAGATAGTGTCGCCTACAGGACAGATGGCTTCGCCGTCCACCCCACATTGTACTTCTAATGGCATCAACACCTACTCCAAGGTGCTCTTATCACCACGCACTCGCCGGGGGAAAACTTTGAGTATAGTTCGAGGTTCCCCGAAAGTCCGCTAGGAGATTCCGTGGACCTTGATATTCTTATGATTGTGTTTGTGTATCAAGAAATTACTAAATATAATTTATTGCATGGGGGATTTTCGCCCAATGATATTATCGGCACGTTATTCGAGAATGGTATCAGGCTTTTCTCAGTAAGAAACCGGGACAGCCTGGGTTTGTAAACACCTCCGCGAAAGCACCACTGCACGCACGATACTTAACAAAGGCCCACTGAAGCGATATCTGGACTATAGTGGATGTTTGTAGGTATTTTCTAAAACCCACTGTGTTGAAAACCCGAAGTCTGTCCGACGTCTGGTTCACTGTTTTCAGGGGGTTGATGTTTCAGCGGTGACGTCACAGAGTCCCGCTCCGTGGCTGGCGCTCTACTACTCTACCGTACACTGGTTCCCTGCTTGCAGTGACGCAATAGACTGTTGAGCAGTCATCCCTTACCTTTAATTCAACTTCAGCTTTGTCTGGAGCTATAGGTGGCAATGACCTTGAGACCATACTGTAAAAAATTCTGTTCTGTTGTTTAATCTATTTTGACGTTTGGGGTTCTCGTCGAGTCGTCACTATGTGTCGTACTACACGTGTGAATGTTAGGCCTATGTCCAGTGTGAGTAACACCCTTCCTTTCCCTCTTCCAGGCTAGCAGCGAGGAGGAATACGAGCGCTGGGTGAAGACTCTGGCCGTGGAACTGATGCGCCAGACGCCGCTCGAGGCCGTGCGCTTCCTGGACATCCTCGGCATAACGGCGTCCATCGAGAACAACCGACAGATGCGTCGCGGAGTGAGCGAGGACAACCTGATGATGATCGACCATCCCTCCGAGCGCGAGGGGAGACCCCGTAGCAGGAAACCAAAGCTCTTCGAGGGGAAGAACAACCCGTTCTCAACCCCGCACCTCGGCCATCGAGGCCAGGATTAACAAGGTGAGTGAGGGAGCTGAGTCTGACAACTACCTCGTGACATTGTCAAGCACGGGCATTCAGCAAGAGACCTAGGATACGGATCACAAAGAACTTTGGAGGGTGGTTAACGCGTTTGAGAAACAAAAGCCACATTTAGAATGAATTAGAATATTCACAGAGGTGAAGTACGTGGAACTCCGATTCAGGAGGTAGTGGAGTTGATGCCAGCCTCCAGCAGTCCTGACTGAAAGGTTTTTCAAGGCTTTCCTCAGTCATAGGGTTGGGTACTAACAGTCTTCATAAGTATCTTCCCAACTAACCAACACCCAAACTGCCACAGGGTCACACAGAGTAAAACTGGTGTGTGCTCTACAGCGGGCATTCCTTCCGAAATCCCTTTATATCTGCGAATCATGCATGCACCAAGTGTTATTATTAATAGCTTGAGGATAATTCGCGCTAAGGTATAACAAACTGGTGGGTCTGGTTCCAGGACAACGGCCTCACCAGGGAGAGGTGGTTCCGAGGGGTGGACTCGAACAACCTGAAGCGAGACTTCCTGGAGAACATGGCCGAGGACGAGGGTATTGTCGAGGACGTCGTCAAGCCCAGGACCAGGTCGACGCTGCGGAGCAGCAGCAGCGTGGAGTCCGTATTCGACGCCCGGCGGGTGCACGGCAGCGGGTACTACCCGGTCAAGAGCCTCCCGATCTTCGAGAGCGACTCGGACGCGGAGGACTACGAGCGCGACGTGGCCCAGCTGATCCTCAAGTGTCAGCAGGTCGACAGCTACGTGCCCGTCAAGGAGAAGCGACGCCTCTTCGAGTCGCTCTGCAAGGCGAGACGCTTCGCCCAGAGCAGCGAGAACCTCTGTGAGGTGGTGGGAGGAGGGGGGAGGCTCAGGAAGGACAAGAGGGCGAGGTCCCTGCACGATCTGAGCAGGTGTAGCGTGGCCGTCAGCGAGATATGTCGCTACTTCGAGCAGCGAGGGAAGGTAGGTGGGGGTAGGCTACGTGTGAGGTGGTGGGAGGATGAACGCGTGGTTCTAACATCTATAACGTCACTAGAGGTGTTTGGGGAGTGTGAAAGGGGCGTGCGCCCCACTCCACAATCTCAATCCGCGCCCCCAATAATGTCCTCGTTTTCCTTTTTTCCCAACGAACAACCCACAGTTGGTCATCCTTTAAAAGGCACAGATTTTCACCAAAATAACCTTGAAAGCGATTTATTTCTGGGGGCAAGCCATCCGGTCCCCCTGCCCCACTCAGCCTTCAGAACATCTATGAATTAATTAGTAGAACCCCCTTTATGAATTCCTGGATACGCCACTGGCACTAGAGGCCCCTCCCATTGCGAATTTTTGGATTTGCCACTACTGGATTTGCGCCCCCCCCCCCCCCCCATGTCCACATTCTAGTGCTACTCGTGTCTAACATGGGAAGGAGTAGGGTGAACTAACGCCAACGGACGACACAACAAGGAGTGTAGGTAGACCTACAGGTTCCACCCCATGGGGTGAGCTGAGGGGAGGATGCTACTGTGTTACTAGAAGGTTCTACAGTTTGTTGGTACACTTTACGACTCAATGCCAGGGGCAGGATTGCGTATGCTATACTGTAACCTTGAAGCCACCTGGGGGGCCGCCATCTTGGTAGTCAATGTTATTTCTTATGGGGCGGCCATGTTGGAAGGGCAAAACTTTATATATTTACGGCAAACATGCCTTTGTGCGTTGCGTCGAAGTGCACAAAACGATTTGTCAATGCGGTAAACCTAATCGAGACCCTAATGTGTTGTTTATTTAGTTCTATAGTAAGAAAACCCGCAAAATAGTCCGACTTCACCTCTCAACATCTGGCAGGTAAGCCAGAGATAGAGGCTATCCACAGATACCAGATGAACCATGCAGCGAGAGTGAAATGACAACTGGACCTATCGACTGTAGCCGAGATTAAAACACATTTCAGATACATTTACCGCGTACGGCCAAGTAGCCTATACAAAGAAAATCTCGCATGACTCTCGAACGGGGATAGCGAAACGGACACAGTTTACAATGTATGTAAACAATTGTAATTACCCATCATTAGAGAACCATAAGTTTTTAGCATTCGAGTGAAGACAATTGGTGGGAAAATGACTGAAAATGTAAAAACACTTAGGATTGTTTGTTTGCCTATATATAGGCCTGACATAACGCGTTGGCGTGTTTGTGTGAAGGTCGAGGGATGTGTAGGGATCACAATGATAACTCGAGGCTTGGACGCTGAACAGTTATCATTGTCTTCTCTCTCGGCTGGGACACAGAGTGTCATCCAGTCTGGAGTAACGGCTTGTCGGGTCTTGAACCCTGGGAAGTTCATGTTTAGAGAAAGTATTGAAATATGAATGTCATGCACTTTAACAGAACACATTTAGAGACGATTTTCGTTGAAGGCGACGAATTATTGACGCGTAGAAGTACCGTAAAGTCTCGTCACATAACAACAAGTAAAGCCGCAGAATAGTAGTTGACGTCTCGATTGAAACGTCTTTATACAGGCCTACTCACACCCAGACACCACAAACACGTACTACCGACCATTATTCTCGACCATATTAGACCAGGAAATTAGGGTTTGACCTTGAAAAAAATGTACACAGGTCCCAATGAGGGTCGAAAACTCCCCTACACTCCCATTGTGCGCGTCATCATTTTTTAGGGCAAATAGGGCATAAGGGCCAAAATTTGGTGTAATGGACTTTAAAATTATCAAATTGGTCTCAAAATTGGTCATATGTTCGGCTAGAACTCCTCGATCTTCCCATGTGCGCATCATCATTTTTTTTCATGAAAAGGGCTTACGATGTTTGGGTGACAATTTTATCGTTGTGGGCTTGAAAAGGATCACTTTTTGCCCTGAAAATGATGACGCGCACATGGGAGAGTCGGGGAGTTTTCGGACGTTGTTTAGGACCCTCATTGGGATCTGTGTACAAATTTCAAGCAAGACATTATTTTCTTCAAGGTTTGGCCAAAATTTTGTCTAAGATTCCTGGACTATATTTGTATCAAAACTAACAGCTGATTTCTTCTTTATGATCGCATTAATTTCAATACCGCTCGCACCTCTAGGAAATTAAAAACATTTCTTCTCTAGGGGGTATCTGAATTTGACAACACTTTGCACCTCATTGCCTGTGTTCCCTACCAAGAAGGACTCTGATTGAATGACAGACCTATAATTTATTTCCCGATATATTTGTAGAGGGTTGTAAACGTCTAGCCGTCCGCGGTGGCACATACGGTCAGGGCGCTGGTCCGAAGCGTGTGGCTCTACGAGGACGTTGGTTCGAGTCCCGCATTAGCCATGGGTTTTATGAAATCGTCCTTCATCGTCATCTATCATCACTCATCGACTCGAATAGCCTTAGTGCATTAATATGAGACGTTAGCTACAGAAATCAATCAATCATCAGTAAAGATCGTTCATATCTATCAACATATTAGGATGGAAATTGGTAAATGTCGTCCTTGTCAACGAACCAATGGCATCTTAGTAGTAGCTAGTGCAAGGTTAGCGCACTGAAGAGGATAGAATACAATGATCGACATTAATTTATAGCCTGAACAAAGTAATAACCTTCTTTGAGTTTATACTTTGCCAGAGTGCTTCTTGATTGGGTACAAACTAGAAGATAGGATGCAGTGGCGTATGAACTAGGGGGGTGGGTAAAACTAACGCGAGTTAAATATTAATCCCAGAATTTCCGTGATAAATATGCACATACACTTACAATTCGACAGTCACCTTGGTAAAACGAATATGTTTGCCTGTATGCTTCGTCATTACATTAGGTAAACATTTACTAAAATGAGCCACTTCACGTTCATTTTTTGAGTTTGTTAGATCACAGATAGTTACTGTAAAACATCGTTTACAGAGCCCGAGTGCAGTTAAAACATGAAGAAATAACTGTCCACATAATCTACTAATGACTTTGCCCCCCTCAACTTTCAAAACGTTCCTACGCGCCTGGTAGGATGGTGATGTGGTTGCTGGCAGGGAGCCCTAGCAGGAGGAGTATTAGTATTAGTAGTTTTAGGGCGCTTTAACAGCTAAGATTATTCGCGCCTCCAAGATAAAACGATTTCTATAAGTTTGAGTTACCATTGCATATACAACTTTCCAAAGGGAGGAACGTAAGGGATGACGCGAGGGAGTGAGGATGTTGGATAGGATGGGTTTAACTGGGTGGGAACGGAGGAGTGCTCGTTGCAGAGAGGGCCGGCAAGTATGGAGAAGAAAAAAGTGAAAGAAGAAAATAAATATGAGTAAGGCTGTGTGAAATATTAGTCAGTGGGCTGTGTGAAATGAAGAAAGGTGTGATAAAAAGTTGCGCGAGAGCTCTTTCTGCAACACGCATTCCAACCGGCCAGAGCTCGCCCTTAGTGTTGGGGAATACACTACTCCCCTACTTACAGGCCAAACCACGGGAAGGTAGCGAGTTGGACTTTGCAGGCCCCCTAGCAGGAGTAACTCTTGACTTGTGTGTGCAGAGTGACCGGGGCAAGGACGGCGAGAGGGGCGCGGAGAGGGACGAGTGCAACAACGCGTACCTGGGGAAGCGACGCCTCCAGAGGAAGGAGCGACGCCTGGAGAGGATCAAGCTCCAGACGGTGAGGAGGAGATCTGGAGGGTTCAGGAGGACATGGCGGCGCTGGACACTATGAGGCACGCGCAGGAGGGCACGCCCGAAGACAGGTAGGGTGTAACTTACTCTCTCAAAACAAAAGTACAATACCATCCTAGAACGATTGTTAAGCGAGCGAAGCAAGCGTTTCCATTTGACTCTGCCTGAAAAAATAGTCACCGGTTTTGTTTTATTTTTATTTTTTATTTTATTTTTTATTTTTTTGTTTGTATGTCTCGCCATAACGTTTGAACGGAGGTTCGGATCGAGTTGAAATTCGGACCATCCGCAAGCTTCGATCTGGATTGAATGCCATTAGTTTTGTGGCAAACTCGTTCAAAAAGTTACAAAGTTACATTTAAGTTAATCGAAAGTTTTTTTTTAAAACTAAACGGCGACAAAATCTGAGGTGGCCAAATCATTTAGAATGACCGTCCGGTCACGAATATGTTAATTTTATTTTGATCCGATAAGTAGTGTAGATGGAAATTACATTTTAACAAAAGTAACGTTACCATGGCAACGAAAAGTCGCACGAGGTTTCTAATGCACTGCCACCTAGAAGTAATCAAAATACTATCGAGAAAGCAGTGTATTATTTGTTACCAAAGAGTTTAAATAGTTTTCCCAAGGAAATGATGTCAAGGTCCTCTAGATGGCGGTGGATTTTATCCACAAAGTAAAGGTTTACCCAAATACCTTGGCAATAATAAATTATATTGGAAACATGGCCCTGTGGACAGCGAACGTCGCAAATTTAAAAATTTAAAAAATGTGCAATGTGGGTCTAGCTATAGCACGTGCTCGCTTATCAACGCGTCCAACTGAGCGTTTCCTATCATAGTTTTACAACATTACAGTAAAGTTTCGATATATTTTCCCCGTGGTTCCCGTCCTCTACTCTACCTGTCGCTTAGAGCCCCGTGTTCGAACCCCGGCCCTAGAGTACCCGGGCTACTCCGCCCTAGCTTGACACGTGGCTAAACGCGTGTTATTGTGACGTTAAACCAGAACGTCAGCAGCATTGTTTGTTGGAACGCGCTTCAATTACGTCGACGATTTAACACGGTCCTGGTTCATTGTAAACTATTAGCTTTTTACCGATGATTTTATTGCACTCCATTAGGCACGGGCTAACACGGGCAACCTGCTTCGCAGCCCAAGGAAGGAGTGTAACTAGCTTACACGAGGTAATGGTCAAGTTTCATGCTATATAACTAGGAAAACGCTAAAGTCCCGCCGCGTTGATGGATGAGCTTTTTAAAGTTTTTAGTTTGCGTGGGATATCTTTACTTTTGCAAGTGCTTTGTTTTTCTGCCGACGCATTGTAGGTGATTGTTGTCAAGTTTCTATTGTTTCTTGTTAATTTGTTATTATTTAACGTAAAAATCTTACATTAAAAGCTATATTTCTATGGATTCTGGCTAACTTTTTCAACATTTTCTTTCAAAAGGTACTACATCACCATAACCTTAATGTCCATGTATAATATGAACGTTGTAGCCCCACCCGTTTGGTCAGAATTGGCCCAAATGGCACGAAAATATCGCACAAAAAGTAAAAAAAACGTATATTAAAAGCTTTATTTCTCTCGATTCTGGCTAACTTTTTCAACTTTTTCTTTCGGAAAGCAATACATCACCATTACCTTAATGTCCATGTGAAATATGAACGTTGTAGCCCCACCCGTTTGGTCAGAATTGGGCCAAATGGCACGAAAATATCGCACTAAAAATCGAAAAAAATCGTAAAAGTACGATATTCATGAGAAATATTTCTTCGATTGTACCCAAAAACGTGGCAAGTCTAAGTTCAGAGAAAACGAAGGTCGTGTCAAATTTTCATAAAGATCGCATATGCCGTTTGCCCGGTAGAGAGCGAACAAACAGACGGAAAAACAAACAAACAAAAAAAAAGAAACGAGCTAATTTTTTTGGGGGGTCGGTGAAATTGAAGTCTTTGCTTCGCTCATCCAATTACGTCGTTACATTGCGTGGTTTGCTCTTTATATCTGGCACTCGATGACACATAATATGACACTGGGGTTGTTCTATACGCATTATTACAGGGTTAGATCAAGGGTAATGTATTCTGGAAAAAAATCGTTCAGATAGGAATGATAAATTATTTATTTTGAATTTTGATTGTTTACAAATAATTTCAAAGGTTTTTTGTCTAATGCAATATGGAAGGCGCACTGATCTCTATATACTTACGTGGATTGCGTATGCTATACTGTGGGCCGCCATCTTGGGTGTCCAATTTTATTTCTTGTGGGGCGGCCATGCTGGAGGTCCAAACTTTACATATTTACGGCAAACATGCATTTGTGCGTTGCGTTGAAGTGCACAAAACGATAATCGTGTTGTTTATTCAGTTCTTCAGTAAGATAATCCTCTAAATTAGTCCGTCTTCACTTCTCAACATCTGGCAGGTAAGCATCCTCTATCCACGTAAGTATATAGAGATCAGTGGGTAGGCCCCACCTCCAAACTTAATTTCACTATCGGTATCAATCAATGTATTACGAATAATAAATATACCCTCGTAGAACACTGATTTGGAATTCAAAAATTTTGATCGCGCTTTCAATGATTCTGATGATGTTGGGGTCTTGGGTCTCGACCTTAGAGGTCTCGACATGATACATCGCATACATCGGCATCTCTCCTTCGTGTAGTGGGTGCCCCGCCCGCTACAGTCACCGACATAAGGCACGCATGAACGGTAAGATCTAATTGACCACGCTGATTTCAACCTGCCCGAAGACTTGCGCAGGATATCCTACAGATGACCTTGGGGCAAGGACGATATTGACACGGCTTCCGTTATGTCGGGATAATTCGCGCGGCCTGGCAGTGGCACGCGATCGAACTAAGACGTCATATCACTTTTACTTGCAGGCCTGCATGTTACGAGACGTCGTATTTGTGCTGTCACACTCGCATTATTATTACGTTGAGTGATAAGCGGAAGATGAGGGATTGTAAGCTTCTTTCTACGCGTACTTATTACATTTCAAGAGATGCACAAACATAATATCTAATCAGAAATCACAAAAAAAATTGAAATGGAAAAACTTAAAGCGATTTCTCGTAGAAACTAGGAACATTTTAAAGTGTATTTTTTAATGTGTGTCCAAAATTTTAGAAGTACTTAGACTAAGAAATGCAAGAATGCGTGAAAAGGGGTGCTCTACCTTATACGTTATACCATATTGAATCGAAATAAACATCTTACATGGAATAAAGTAATTAAACCCTACGAGGTTTATTTAATTTTTTAAAAGAATAAGTTGTTGAAATGAAGTCATGCACACGCACGGATATTCCTGATATCTGGGATCAGACTGTCGGGTGTAGGTATCTAGATAGCGATAACACTAGCTACGTGTTACAGATCATTCACCTCGGCACATGCACTCTCTAATTTCTCACCGAAACGGTAACTTATCAGTTTAGTTCCTATTTCAGACTAGTTAGCTAAACGGTATTTCCCGAACTATTCAGCGCGAGCGAGGATGTGAAACTTGAGCGGACGTTGTCGCCAGCAACAAAGCTCAGTCCGGGGGAAACGACATTCATTATAACAAACATTTCATTAAGTGTAGCCTGCAGTTGTGCAACTGTGAGCCATGTCCGTTAGCGAACACGAACACTATAAGACTTTCTACCTACGTATTGTTTTGTTTTGAAGACTCTTTTCAAGCATGTTTTCTAGAAGTTCCGTTATAGGTTGGGTTAAAGACTTAAAGCGTACATTATGAGTGGGAGGAAATCTGAAATTTGCCGGTTGTTGTTTGGTTGTTGTTGTTACAGAGCAAAGATGTATTTTGTTCTATAATCTTGACTCGGTTCAAAAAAACTGTTGGGACTATCATTGTAGAAACTAGATATATATAATATATTGTCTAACCTTGGCTTTATAGTAGGCGACTATGATGTTATGTTAGTACTTTAGACAGAAATTAAAAAAGTGACTACACTGGGGTTATGCATATGACAATATATATTACTTAAATGGACTAGGTACAAATATTATTTAGGTGGCGAAGATATATGGTATTTTGGCAACTATGGTGATAGCGAGGAAAGGTCGAGTAGCCGATGGTTCTGCTATACCAGACCTAATCGCGAATCGTATTTCAATATTTGTCATAAAAGCAATATTTTTCTAGTCACTTGTTGTTTTTCGGTTAAAGAAAGTTCCAACAATAGTTTGTGCAGTTATATCTTTGAGTGAATAACAATAATATGTTATATTCATTTTTACCGGAAAGGGGTTTCACATTTAAAAATTTATTTTGATTGTGATTAGCAAAAGAATTTAAATACGCCTAAATGTATGAGAGACCTTGAAGTGGCTACACTATCGTCTAGATTGACCTAGCTTCGCAATGAATGACCGGCTAGACTCAAACACTGGTGTTTTGCTGGGAACAGAGATGTTTGGTGGAGGTGCCGGTCCAGGGAAGACGGTGGACTAGGTTGCCCAGATCGCTCGCTGTTGCCGGGACATGTTCCATGTTTCGCGTTATGGAGACATGACCGGTTGTCGTCTACAACGATATTTTACCAGCACAGCTCTCGTATTGGAAATATATTAAGGTTTGGTGGAGGTGCCGGTCCAGAGTGTGTTAACATTTTAATAAAGATTCACACAACTCTACTGGTTTATATTCAAGTAATTTACATTTGTGAGGCTTTGTGAATTGAAACGCCAGAAAGTACAAGCTGACACTGAAAGTAACAAATACAACCCAAAGCATTGACCTACAATAACACTTGAAATACCAATAAATAAATAATAAATAATAAATAATAATAAATAAATTTTATTTAGAGTGTAACCACTCAGTTATATAACTGATTATCAGTGGGGATTGAACAAATGAACGATCACAGAGTCACACTATTTTTCAATTATACTAATAATAATTTATTTTATTTTATGCAACACAAGAGTCCGTACATAAATTGGGGTAGGTAAAATACAAAGTTTTTGATGAAAAGAGAATAAAAACAACTTATTAAAAAACACCCTACCATGTCATTTGTTCTGCAACCAAACTAGATAAAATAAAAACTTAACAGAGTATTGTATTGTATAAAAAAAATATATTTTGTTTGAAACAAAATTTACTTAGACGAGTGAGCGCAGCGAATGAGGATTATAACGAAACTCGATCAGGCCTTTGTTGTGACAATGTCTGTATGTAAGTAATATGTTTTTTTTAGAGTAGAGTAGATCTTTATTCACTTAAGACTAATACATGGTACAAGTATACACTTCTTTGTGAATATATAATATAATAACAAACTGTGGTTGGCCAAAATTTAAAAGCTGAAATTTAAAACAGACATCCGTGACCAGTATACTTG